>SNQJ01S0092080.1:0-10667 GCA_010110895.2 Picea sitchensis | reverse complement strand
TTTTTTCCTTGGTAAACGTACAAATTTCAAGTTTTGAAGTTGTCTCTTTTGGATAATGATCTTGATGCCTTGGGGATTATTCCTCCCTTAGGGAATCCTCTTTCTCCCAAAAATTATTATTTCTATATCAAAACTAACCTACAGCCATTAGGGTTTCTTTAAACTCTAACCCTAACCGCTCTCACAAACTAACCCTAGACTAACTCTCTAACTTTGCTAGTTTAACCTACTATCCTAGCGGCATCTATTGGGATAGATTTTGGTACTTTTTGATGGTCATATTTTTTTTTGTACTTCATTGAATGCTACATACATAAGGCTGATATACTACTGCAGAAATTTACTTTTATGACAACCATCTTTATTCAGTCTTGAAGTGTTATTTTCAAACCACATTGGTTACTATTTTTATTGCTGACATTGATAACTAATATAGATCTTTTACATGATGATTTGGATGTAATATATTGCTGATTTACTAACTTGTATGATTCTGTATTTTAGGGACAACAAGCTTAAATTTCTGATCCATTACTATACTTGGTTGGAAAATCGTCTTTTCTTGTGTCTTGGGTAGGTACAGGGGCACCGACAACTATCTCTTTACTTGTTATCCATTTACCTCTCTTTACTTACCATTTTCAATCAATCTATTCTTCCATCACTTGACCTTCTGGGGGACTTCTTACACCTCCCTTCATCCTTCTAATTCACCCTAGGGTCTCTAGGATCACCTCCCAGGAGTGACCTTAGTCACCCCCCAAGTGTGGGACCTACATCGAGGTGACATTGGGTGTAGGATTCTCAAGTTGCAGCACATGATTTTTGTGGTTAGGTTGGTATTTTAGCAACCTACAACTTGTTCTATAAATTTTTGGCTTCGTTTCCAAGGAGGATTTTGAATCCTCTTAGTGCCCTAAAATGGAACTTTTGGCAAGTCTCTTTCCCAAATCCTTCACCTCGATCTTTCTTAGCGACTCCACTCCAAGAACTTACCCATTTTCCTTTGAAAAACCTTCTTCAAATTTTTTCTAGCGACTCCACCATTTCCCAAAACCACCTTTCCATTACTTACCTTTCCCCTACTCTCCCCTTTCATCCTATGATAATCCTTTCTCTCCCCTGGAAACTCCTTTGAGTTGTCCTTCTAGTCAATAGGACTATGGCACCTCGGAATCAATCAAGACCCCAACATCCCTCGTGCAAGGAAATTTTGTTGATGGAAAGGGAAAAAAATGCTAATGAATCTGCTGAAGAGATGATGAATCAAGTAAAAGAGATGCTTGAAGAACATGCTTATGAAGAAATCTTCCAAGAAGATATTGATGAAGCTTATCACGTTGAAGATTTCGAGGAGGCATTTAATGAAGATGAAGTTCTTTCACTTAATGACTCAGATGAATACATCCAAGATGTTATTCCTCCTACTCATCAAGAAGAGAACAATATGAGTTATGACCCTTTCAAGGATCTTGATGAAAACCTGTTCCATGAACTTTGAAGTGAAGGAGCACTAGAAGAGCCCTCAGATACAATTGATCAACATATTGACACTTTCATACATATTGGAAAATTTGGATGGGACATGAGACTTTTCACCTTTGACAGAGATCCCACTTACAATGTTGAGGGAAACCCACAAACAAAGGATTGGTCTCCATGCATAAATGAATCACATTTTTGGGATGGTGATGGTGACATGATCATATATTTTCTTGATCTATTTCAGAATGACTTGTCACAACATCTTCAGGGTGATTCATATCCTTTTGGGGACACATATTTTTTCTATGACAATTTTCAGACATTTTCACCCTTGATTTTGGAAGAGTACTAAGACATAGCCATCCCGAGGTAATAAGAGTTTCACTCTACGAAGATAAATTTTTGTCATCTTGGAGATTCTCATGAGGATTCATAGACAAAGAGGCAATGCTTTTCTTCTTCTAGACCTAATCCTGTCTTGTACCTCATTTCTCCCCCTTAGGTGAATTATGGGATATTCTTGAGTTATCTCAAATCTTCTCAATCTTCGAGGATCAATGATTGTGTTGATGAGGATGAATATGAGCCATCATCTACATATTCCAGTCCACTCTAGAGTTGGATAGATCAAGCTTCTAGCTATTCTTGCAATTGGGAGTTTCAAGACGATCGAGATTGTGGTTTCTCTTTTAAACAAGATTACCTCCCTCCCACCCATCTCCATGAGTTTTATTTCATGATTGATTATATGTTTACTTAGTCTGATGATTATTATTTTATTTACTTATATTTGTTGTTTCACATGATTAAGCACAGGGGGAAATGTCTTCGTACGATGATCAGGTGGTTGCACTGGTTGTAGAATTTCACCTGATACCTTCAAGACTTGATCTTTAGGGTCCCAGAAACCTAGGTAAGCAGGTAAGTCATCTTTCCTTCTTGTATCTTGCATTTTGTTTTCTCATATTAGTTTAGTTGCATTGCATTTTCATTTTTCTCTACTTTCATTATTGATTTCATCATAATATATGTATACTTGGTTAGAAATTTTGTCAAAATTTTATTTTTCTAGCTTAGTTGGTTTTGATTATGACCATATGAGAACGAGGATGATTAGGCCATTCTGCACTTGACAGTTTGATGTTTCCTTGCAGGAACATGTCTACTAGGAGATGTTGCGGTTCTCATGCACTCTATGGAGAGCAAATGTCCCCAAGTAGGAGCCATATGTTATCCTAATTTTGTGGATAACTAAGGAGACTATGTATCGAGGCCCTCAGATTGCAGATATGGAGTTTCGCTAGACCATATGACTAGAAATATCCTTTTACACATCTAGAGACCCGCATAGCCACCACAGTGATCCAACAGTTGGTCATCATCCACACCAATTTTCCACCATAAGTCACTTGGGTCTTGCTCCATGCTTTACAATTCAGGTTTGATGGTAGGTATCATTTCAATATTTGAGGCATTCTATCTTGTATATTAGAGGTTATTTTTTATTATCAGGCATCTTCTTTGGAAACTATACCTTTTACCTTATTTAAATGTTGTTGGTTATCTTGGGGAACTCAAGTATATGGTCACCCTTAGGATGGAGTGTTTCTGGGAGCTTCCTTTGATGATTCATTGTGCCACTCCCAACCATACTTACCAATGTCCATCATTATTTCCTCTCATGAAATCATCTCTTGTGATTTTGGGGTAGACTGGCCCTAGAAAGGACCATTCCTCATTTCACGAGAAGAAGGGGTTGAAGGCCTAGAGGGGAGTTAGCTGTAAAAATATAAAATCCTAATGAAAGAACCTTCTAGATTCTTCGCCTAGGGGATCCCGAGAAATTAATGAAAATCTTCTCCACAAGAAAATATGGACCCCATGAAAATAATAAATAAAAATGCTTAAAGGATTCGTTGAGGATAGGGGGTCTCATCACGAGACAAACTGTCACTTCCATGGGTATCTAACGACATGAAATTACCATTTATTTTCATCACACGGGGTAATGGCTCTTAGTTGCATGGCTAAGGGAAATGGGGTCTCATCATGAACTAACCTTCTCATTTCCGTGAAAGTACTTGTGGGTGAAACTGTCGATATATGGTCACAACACCAGGGAAGTGGCCTCCAATTCACCCTATGATATATTGAAAGAAATTACAAATAAATAAAGATAAAAGGCAATTGATGGGCTTGGAAAAAATGCATTATGGATGAAGGTGCGACACACCCTCCACAAAGGCACCTATAAATGAGATACTATGGATTGTTGCATATCATGAACCCCTTTCCCATTGAGTACTTCCCACATCCATTTAATTTCATTCACATGACTCAGATTGGGTTTTTCCTAGACTTAGGGAGTTTGATCCATTGAAAATAAGTACCATGCCAATCCACCCACAACCAAAATTGGAAAAACATCTAGTTTCTTAAGAACATGTTTGTATGATGTAGTTCTGGCATACATGCTTTAATGGCTCTTTTATTGACTTGATTCACTCATAATTATACTTTGACTTGATATCCTTGGAGGGCATATCCTTTTGTCTTACAAGTACAAGTTGGTGGCAAGTTTTGGAAGAATAAGCCTAGCTTGGGATTCCATGAGGGAAAGCAACCCACAGGATGGATGAAATAGGCCCACTTTCCAGACGACAAAGATATGCTTTCATATGCCTAGGAGACAGTTGGACAGACATATCCCACCCTTTGCATGCCAAACGACTTTCCCAGATGGGGAAAAATGTCACTCCCTAAGGGCTTGACATCACATTTCAGGGGTATATGGTGGTTGATGATGAATCAGAGCATGACACATGGAATTTTGAGGTGGAGAGGATCCAAATGATTTCCACATGGCATTTGGAGGCCCTGATTTGCATCCCATCTCCAACGACTTTCTTAATTTTCCAAAACGTCCTCCTTCAAGGGATGACGTCACCTTCGTTTTAGGGTTTTCTTTGTGCAAAAGTGAAATTAAACATATTTTTTAAATATTATCTTTGTAAAGGGGAAATATTAGGGTTGTTGACCCCTAATCTTGTGTTTTCCCTAATATTATGTGGAAAAACTATGTTAGGTACATTTTGAATAAATAGAGATCATAAGATCTCATTTTCATAACACAACTCTTTGTTGTGAGAGGATCTTGGACTGCAATTTTCACTCTCTTTGGATAGTTCTCTCTATTGTTCTTTTTTTTATGGCTATTTCTTAGTTATGGTTGATGGAGATGGTGCTCTACCCTTGGAACTCTTTCTTCATTGTTTTTTTAGTGGTAAGTCTAGCTTTTATTTCCTTTTAATCCTTGAAGGTGCCATTTATTTCATTGTATTATCATTTGTACAAGTTAAAGGTTTTATTTTCTTGAGCCAAGTAGGGGGTATAAGGGAATTCACTGCTACTTTTGTTTCCACCATTTTATTTCTAAGGGAATATTGCTTCATAAGGGTTTACTAAGAGGCGTATAATTGCATACACCCTCCTAGTTAAAACCCTAGCTAAGAGAAGCTTGCCATGGTGAGTAAAGGGGTTTACACCCCCAAGGAAGTAGCCTATATAACTTCTTCATATTCTATTGAATCCATTAACCCTTTCTTAAAGGCACTATTCATTTACATATTGCATGGGATAAATAAATTGTTTCCTTGGTAAACGTACAAATTTCAAGTTTTGAAGTTGTCTACTTTGAATAATGATATTGATGGATTGGGGATTCTTCCTCCCTTAGGGTGTCCTCTTTCTCCCACAAATTATTATTTCTTTAGTAAAACTAACCTACATCCATTAGGAATGCCTAAAAATCTAACCATAACCACTAATATCTCACAAACAAACCCTAGATTAACCCTCTAACTTTGGTAGTTTAACCTACTAACCTAGGTGCATCGATTGGGATAGATTTTATCACTTTTTGATGGTAAGATTTGTTGTTGTACTTCATTGAATGCTACATCCATAAGGCTGATATACTACTGCAGAAATTTACTTTTATGACAACCATCTTTATTCAGTCTTGAAKTGTTATTTTCGGTCCACATTGGTTACTAGTTTTATTGTTGACATTGCTAACTAATATAGACCTTTTACTTGTTGATTTGGATGTAATCTATTGCTGATTTACTAACTTGTATGCTACTTTATTTTAGGGAAATCAAGATTAAATTTATGATCCATTACTATAATTGGTTGGAAAAGTGTCTTTTCTTGTGTCTCAGACAGGTACATGTGCACCCACAACTATATCTTTACTTAGTATCCATTTACCTCTCTTTACTTTCCATTTTCAGCCAATCTATTTTTCCATCACTTGAACTTCCAGGGGACTTCTACTTACACCTCCCTTCATCCTTCTCATTCCCTCTAGGTTCTCTAGGATTGCCTCCTAGGATTGACCTTAGTCACCCCCCAAGTGCAAGACCTACATCGAGGTGACATTGGGTGTAGGATTCCCAAGTTGTAGCACATGATTTTTTGGGTTGGGTCAGGCTTTGCCCAACCTACAACTTGTGCTATAACAATTACAAACAAGATTTACTTTTATATCACAATTATCATAGAATAATTATACACTGAAAAATATCAACTATAACAATAAAATGGAAATAACAACTAGAAATATTAACCATGCACAGTTCACACAAGAACACAAGAGTTTATCCTGGGAAACCCAACCTTGGGAGAAAACCCAACAACCTTTCCATAGAAGAATTCAATCCAAGATATTACCAATACATCACCATCAATAGCCAAAATACCATATAGAGAAGACCATCCCCAAGGCTAGTGTCTCGAAGACCTAACGCCTCATTAAGATGACCCAGAATAACCAAGCAAGAGCTTCTCCAAGTGTGGCACACCCTCCACGATACCAAAAAAACCAAAAATAACAAAATTACCAAAACTGCAGTTGCAAATGCGTTATGCTCTCTGTAGAAGTAGTTTTCTGAATTTCCAAATGAAATGATATAGTTCTGTATTTATATTCATCTGGGCATCAGTCTGGGGCTGACTTCTTATTTATGGGTCTTCAATTACGTTATTATTTTCTTGTGGGTCTAACTTCTCTTCCTGGGTATTCAACTTCTTCCTAGGGATTATGTAATGGTGTAGATGGGTCTTCTTATACTTTCTTATGGAGAATGACTGCCCAAAGTTGCAAATCTCCAACACAACTCTCTTCCTACCAACATGCACAACTCTTTTCCCTCCACAACCTGCTACCATGATATAACATCACCACTTGAATCCAACTTATGATATTTCTTCACAATGAATAGAGAATACTATATTAATTTCGTTCCCAACAGTAATGCTAAATAAGAGAACTCCACACTATATTTATAGTCTTGCAACAAAATGCAGTAAGCTTGCTTGTTTCACTTTCATCTCTATTTAGGCCATMGTTTTAATTTTCAATTTTTATTATTATCAACAAATTCTAGTTTCTTAAATTCATATGATTGTGTGCAGGCGCAAAATTTCTTACCTTCACCCAATACTTGAGTTAGTGTTGTCTTGAACAATTGAATCTACTATGTAGAATGACAAATAACTTGAACATATTAGGAAAAAATCCAAGTATTATAAGAACAAATTATGTATGCTTCTAGTAGCTCAGATATTAGAGACCTTTTCTTTATGAAAAACCTAGACAAAGTTGAGAAGGCATATTCATAAATAACTATTAGAAGTCGACTATTAAAAAAATTTAAATGTTGTGATTGCTCACATTTTTTCAAAAGGTTTCCAAGACTAAAAATGTTGACTCTAATGTGTTCCTGTGTAAACTTCTCCAAATTGCATATTTTTTTTTTCCATAACTCATTCTTTTATTTGATTTATTCATTGGTAGGTCGCCACGGGGTTTTAAGTCTTTAACAATTTCTCTCTCTAACTTGGAATTTTCTTGTTGTTTGAATTTTTTTTACTGCTAAGATTTTAAATGGGGCAAGTCTTAGATTTGGCATCGAAGACAAGGACGGGTATGGGTAGGTATTCTCCTCCAAGTTTCATGTTTCCCCAAAACTTGGCAACTCTGTTTCAATAGACCCATTTCTTAGTTTGACAAATAAATATTGTTTTCGGTACAATAAAATCTATCTAATAACTCAAAATAAAGATGTACAAGCTTCTAACAACCCCTTTATAAATTTTAGTTGCATTACAGCACATGACAACAAAAATAAAATTAAAAACCATTTGTGTGGGTATCTGAATAACTTAGCACACCAACAGTATGAGGTGCTATGAACACCTCAAGAATTAGGTGCTATGAACACCTCAAGAATTAGGTGTCTAGTTTCATTCATATTTTCTTTAAATTTTTTGAGCTGGACTTTTCATTGGAAGAATTGAATGCCACCTACAAGCAAAGCACATCATATTTCAGAAAGTTTGATCTTGAAAACATTAATCACAAATGCTCAAGAATACAATGTCAAAATTGTAAAGATCATTATTTTTCTCTCTAATTTGCTTTCATTTACCCATCAACAATTTTTTTTGAATATGCATCTAGATTCTATTTCCTAACCAAAGCCAAAAAAAAATTCCTTCGGGGCATTAAGTGAAACTAAAAACAATGCATAGCTAATAGTTTTATGAAGAAATAACCCTCATACAATATTTACATTATTATTACCACAAATTCTTAAGTCAAAAAATTATGTTTCTGAATAGGACTCCCAAGGTTTGTAAGAGGAATATTCCCACTTTGAGGAACACATTCAACTCTAACAAAAAAATCTCACTACAAAATTTTGTTCAAAGGATTGTAGGCACTTTCAAATTCACATTGAAATAATGGTATATGTTCAATGGCATGGGTATAAATCATCTACACAATGGCATTTGTGAAGGTGATGAATGGTTTCTAAATAAGAAGATGAGGTAATATTGGAATGGATAAAAAGTCCAACTTCATTTTGAACATGCTGCAAAAGCATCAAGATGACTTCAAATGGAAAACCATCACAATAGAATTTCAAATGACCTATTCCAATCTCTTGATTGAAATTTTTGAATGGTGATAGAATCCTGACCGTGTTTCTTACACTTTTCTTATTAGAAGGATAATCTCCTCTATAACTAAGCACTTTTGGAATAACAATGTGGATTGTTTGCAAAAGTTTATATGTTTCTCCAACATTTAAATACTCAACATTTGGGATCTTCTTGTTAAGCCCATTTTCTAATTCCCTTCATGAATTTTGCTTATTGATCATATAAAACTATAGCCATTAAGGAAATCCAATTTCAAATAAATCTTTTTGTTAAACCCATTTTCTATTTCCCTTCATGAATTTTGCTTATTGATCATATAAGACTATAGCCATTAAGAAAATCCAATTTCAAATAAATCAGAAATAAATCTTTTTGTTAAGCCCATTTTCTATTTCCCTTCATGAATTTTGCTTATTGATCATATAAGACTATAGCCATTAAGAAAATACAATTTCAAATAAATCAGAAAATAACGGAAGGATTCACCCTGGGTGGATTTATTATTTGTAGGTTATGAATATAACTCATAAGAAGTAAATTTCTAAAAAATGGAAGTGATCACTTTCATGTTTCTAATCATAAATAAGCATCAGAAATACTTCGTTTAAATTCTATAGGATTAATATATAGTTCAAATCATAATACGAGAGAGAATTAATCATATGTTATCCCAATTACATGTGTATCAACTATTTTTCTTGTTAGTGTATGCTCACATGTATTATCCGAAGGTGTTGGTTGTAGATAACATTTGTTATAAACCCAAAAATCCAAATATCTATTATAAAAAAGTTATATGTTTTGAAACACGAGTTCATTACTGCCAAAATCAGCTTAGTTGTTTTCACTACCCATATATGTCAAACTTTTTTTTAGAGTCCATGCATTTTACACCACAACGCTCCAGCTGTCACATTTTTCATTGCATGGAAACAATGTGAAAAACCTTCAAATCAATAAACTAATCATGGGTATGTTTCTAGTTGTTTATCCTAATGTTAGTGCAATTGTGAGTTGGTGCGAAGGGCCTTGGCACCTTATCACCCACACAGGCTTAGGTTTAATAACCAAACTTCCCCATCCATCTTGGTAGGGAGAATGAATGTCTTTAGCTTTCGCATTGCACACTTGATTTTCTTAAACACTAATCACTAATAACAACAATTGTGGGTAGCTAAATGGCCTCTTTCACTACTTTGAGTTTCCTTAGTGTATTAACACCATCTAATAATGGCCTAATCCACTCATTGTAACAATATTGCTTTGTTTGTCATTATTTTTGACAACAAATATCTCTGTGTGTGTGTGTTTCAAAGGGTAATTGGTCAAATTTCCATGTGGAGGTTGGCCTAGGTTTAAAAAGGGAAAGTAATCTCTTGTGTAGTTAGAGGGATGGGGTTCTTTGCATAGGGTAATAGCTCTAGTGTTGTGTTTTTGATGGGGTGGGATTTGGAAGGGGTTTACACTAAGCAGGGTTATAAATCAATGCCTTTGCTTGCCTTTCATGGTAATTCTAGGAGAGGTAATGACGAGGAGGGATGTAGTGAATCTCTTCTCCTTTCAACTTGTGCATTTGCGAGGGTTGAGCTTCGATCTATCACAAAAACTTCCAATATTGGTTGTTGTAGTGATAACACAAAACAAAATTGCTTAATCCAAAGAGGATACAAGCATGGGTGGGTGCAAGTTTTATTTTTCTTTGTTGGGTTACTTCTCCTATGTCCTTACAATCAGGTTAGAAGATAAGAATAAGTGGGTGGACTTGTACACTATTACTTGCAATCATATTTCTCATTTCCAAGAGAGCTATTGACCATGACACTACTTTAAAATACATTTAGCGTTGATGAATCTAGAAAACTACTAGTCATAGGTGGAGAAACAAATATCTTTGAAGTGATTTCTATTCATCCAAAATAAAATTGATTGAAGTTTAGCTAGCTCATTCGTTTAGGCCGAGTCAATAATTTCATTTCAAAATTGATTTGAGTTTAGCTAGCTGAATCATCCAAACCAGGTATGGAATTTCCAATGCAATATCTGTCAAAACAAATAGAAATGAACTCCCAAAGTTAGAACATTATTATCGACCTGATGAGAACTATGACCTCAAAATGAGAACTCTGACTCTAAAAACCCGTATTTTTGGGTGAAAAACACCAAAATCAACC
>SNQJ01S0092079.1:3662-32567 GCA_010110895.2 Picea sitchensis | reverse complement strand
TATAAAGAAGCAATTCGTACCTTTTGTGTATGTGGCACATTATGGAGATCAAAGAATTGCTCCATTTGAAGTATCCATGTGATTGGGTCCTTGCCATGAAACTTCTTCATATCGATCTTAGGAACATGGTTGGTATTCAAACCAAACTTGGAGTTTGTCTATTCTTGATTCACCTTCCTTGTGTCCTCATCATGAATTTCATGGGATGCATTTTCACTTTCAGATGTCTTCTCTATTACGAAATTTTTCAATACTTCCATGATCTCCCCTTTTAAACCCTCCATCATCTCTTGTAGTTCATCTTTTGTTACTATCTTCTTTTGTCAATCATTTATGTCCATAAGCATTTCTTCACCTTCATCAAGAGTCCAAGTAGGATTTTTTGGAGGCTTATTTGGTGTAGAAGTTCCCTTTTTGGATGACATGTTGGCCTAGTATCACTTTTGAACCTTGATTTTGAGGTGGTTCTGCTAGACAATATTTCTTCTGTTGTATCTCCCAAGTTTTGGCCCTTCTGGGTATGAAACTTTATTTTATGTAGTTCTCTGATATTTCTTCTTTGCAATGCCATAGGTCTGATCAAAATTGGATGTGCCAAGTGAAATTTATGGTAGCTTCCCCACAACTTGACGATTTTTTGCCTTTCCAGGAGATCTCACTTGTATAGCGTGCCCCGCACAAAATAATTGATATAAAATTATGAAACTTGCACCAGAAATACTACAGATTGTCCATGATCCAATGAAACTAGTCCCACTCAATTTGGATACTCTTGGAAGACATTATTATTGTTTTACCTGGAACACCTTCTTGAGACTAGTCAATAGGACTAGTCAGATACCCTATCTTACACAAGGTGTATCTACAAATTTAAGATGACACGGAATATGAACGTTTTACCAAAGATACCTTACTAATTTATATAAATATCCTCTGGAGTTCAGGGTCTGAAACGTTACAAAAACGTTTTTATAGCAAAAATTCCGCAATGACTCAGTTCAGGATGATTCCAGAACCCTATCTTGTACAGGCTGTATCTCCAAACATGTAGGGCCTTAGGAGCTAAATTTTTATCCCAACGTACCTTGATCCGTATGATAAACAACCTCCAAGCCGTTCCTTATGAAACATTGTAGAAAAAAAGTTATATTGAAAATTCCGAGGTGTCTCAGATGTAGCAGCGAAACCCTAAGACCTTGAGCTCTGATACCATATGTTAAGAACCAAAGATCAATATAGCATAGAAAAACCTCAAAAAAAATACTCAATGCCTTAAGAAAGAGATAATTTTAGATAATAAGCCTCTTCAAGGGGGCAACCTCCTTTTAGCCCACTTAAATGTTCAAGTACATGATGATTCAAAATGAAAATGTCTCCTTGGTATATATAGGAGACTAGGAGGTATAATTACAACTAATGTCCTAAAGACAACATAAATAGAATAACATTACTAATATAATATGCCCCATTTAAGGGGTAATGAGCCAATATTAGGGCTTGACACATGTCATAGGAAGTTACACTGTAGTAAGGCCTAAGATTGGGAGGAAAGGAGGCCTCTCTTAGTTAGTCAGGTTTTGAAATTTCCTTACCAGATAAGTGTTTACTTGGACTGGAACTATTTATCTATGATATATATGTATGCATGTGTAAATTTTTGTTCATCTAAGAGGAAACTCAGTCGTTTAAAATACATGGCTTGAATGCATGAAGGTCGGGATATGTTAGGATGTATGTAAATGAACTGGTAATCATAAAAATGATTGAAGTATGGATTGTGCTTTCTTTACCATCTTATATCCCTGTATGGAGAACCCGTAAATCATGCAATATTTTCCTTTAATTTTCAATATCTCGTAATGACGTTAGAGCAAATTCAAATTTCTTTGAAAATTAGGACTAAAGACGTGTAGAACTCGAGAAATGGCTAAGTTCCCAAAGTGGAATGTTATTTTTTTTGTAAAATGCTTTGTTAACCCAATAAGAGATTGTAATCGTCTATATAGTCGATCAAAATATCTCTACCCTTATTTGGTGAAGGCACATCGTCATGAACAACTGAGTTCCAAAGTTGTGTAATGTATGGTGACATTGATAGTCAGAAAGAGTACAAAAACCATTGGTCTGAAGGGATTTAAACCATTGATCATAGTGGGTTGTTCAGAGTGGAACCTTCAGATGGAACCATCAGGTGTTGTGGAAAAATATTTGAAGGAGAGATTTCGAGGGAGAATGTGGGTCATAGATCTGATTACAAGATAGAGGATAGATCTAAGCCATTGATCGTAATGGGTTGGTTTAAATGGTCTCAGATGAGGTGGTAGGAGTAGTGTGATAGGAATGCTTCGAAAGGAGATCTAGGTCATTTGTTTGACGTGATTGGAAAACCCCCAAGATAATATCAGATCTGTTGATCTCCTACGTATAGGATGCAAGAGGAGGAACGTATATGATTCCACTATCACATCATGTGGCAGGTAGTGGTAGGGTCACATGTCATGAAAGGTGGTAGGTTGTGGTAGTGTCCTGTGTTGGAATATAGATAAAGAGGGTGGAAGGACCCTAGACCACCGAGTGGATATTAGCCATCTATCAGGGAGATCGTAAGTGCATCAATGTCATCCTTCGAAGAGGATTAGTCACAATATCTTCACAGAAGAGAATGAATAGACCCCAAATGGAGGACTCTGAGCACTAATTCCAGACCATTGGATCTGTCAGAGTTCATCCTTGTGAAACCTAATCCATAGATATCCGACACATCATCATTGGAGGTAGAAGGTGGGTGAACCAAGAGGAGACCCAAATTCTGATGACACAAGAAATCGATGATGCGATGAGAACTGTCGATCTGCCTATTAGTAAGAGGAATATCAATCACCGATATTCCGTGAGACTTATTCACACAAGGAAGGAGTATGATGACATCATGATGGATGTGGTATACTGAAAAGGCATCCATAGCATCCTTAGGATGAGATGTGTCAGCTGTAAGTTCGATGGCAAGGGTTTGGAAAGGAGGGACGATGATAGGCGTTGACATTATCAGAGATTTTACGAAGTGATCTGGAACATTGGATCCAGATGCATCATCATAAAAAAAATTGGAGGTTAGCATGGTCGGGCTCGACTAAGGAAAGTGGACGAAGACGGAGAAATCACTAAAAATGATGGGAGTCAAGGATAATGACCACCGTTGATTGGCTGAGCGATGAGGTGAAATCTCCATCGTAGATCTCATAGGTCACATCCACACATTGTGTAAACCATTGGGATCTGGTATTTAACTTCCATGCCAAAATACATCATTGATGTGCTCGGAACCGTCGAGATCAAGGGATGTGAGATGTAGGATTTGGAGACATTTCACCTTTGTGTATCATCATCTGAACTCTTGGGATAGCTAAAGTGAACCACATAATAAGAAATCGCGACGACGATAAAAATGGGCCAAGGGATCGGGCTTGTGGAACGATTACATAGGTGGCAGTTGCCACGTCAGGTGGATTGATTGATGAGCCACCATGTGGGAGTGAGATGGATTTTGACTATGAAAGCCCGAGAAAATTACATAGGCCATAATTTGATCATAACATCGAAATTAAGCATGGTTATTGTCGTTGGAAAGCTCTTGATGAGTAGAATATGTTGCTACACTCATGGAGAGGTTTTGAAATAGTCATGGAAAGTGATAATTTTAATTCCCCATCACTCAAAAGGATACTTAGGGGGTTGGATGTGTTACGGAGTGGTATCAGAGTAGATTTTAAACTCTAGTCTTAAATAGGCCATCAAGACCGCTTAAGATTGTTTAACAAAAATGATTTTATGTTACCTGGAATGCATATTTTTAAAAATACTTACATAACATGTTAATGATGATTGTTGTTTCAACATGTAGTACGAATTGAAAAAATTCACAAAGGTGAATGTTGCATCATAATATGGACGACACCTCACACCTCATAGACAAAGAGTGTGATGGACAGAGGGATAAAGAAACCCTACCAGATTTGATGGCCACTGTGATAATTTTGAAATAAACTAATGAGAGACTTATGAGATCCCATGCCATATAAACGGAGTTGAATGCAATTCTACTATAGATTCTGTCTGAAATTAAAAAAAAATGGTTGCAAGGCCTTAACAATGCATAATTATAGCAGTAAGAGAGTTTGAGAACCCATTCAGATGCTCAAAATCATGGACTGGTTCAAAACGATGTGGGAAGGAGTTCTTCCAGAAGGAATCATCAGGGTACCAAGAAAGGAGAATCGAGTGGATGTGTTTCCACAACATCCTTTAGCTCAAAGACTATTTCAGTAGGACAGTCAAGTAGTGGCATAGAATCCAACATTTCTAAGAAGAGAAAGAGAAATAATTCTCATATTTTTATGACTAAATAATTCAAGAAGGATAATTTTCCTACCTTTGATTGAGAGATAAAGAAAGGGGAAGAAGCCAAAGCATAGATATTTTGTTTGAAAAAGTAATTTTGAGTACATAATTATTATGAAAATACCAAGGAAATGATTACAGTAATTAACTTGAACAAAGGGGATTCAATTTGGTGGGAAGAACTCAAGGAAATCAAAAGGATAAAAGAAAGGAAATTAACCTAGAAACAATTTGAAACATACTTTTATAAATCCTACTTGTTTGAAAGGTATTATGATGACAAGATAAAGGAATTCCATGAGCTTAAGTTGGGACATATTACCTTCGATGTGTATGCAAAAATATTTATAGAGTTGTTGAGGTATGTTTCCTACGTTATGGATGAGAAGGAGAGAAACCAACGTTCTCTCAATGGGTTACCATAGTCCTACCAAGATTGAATAGAGTTTGATAAAGCCAATGCATTGGAGGACACCATTCATAAGTACAAATGTTTTTACAATTAGTATAAGAATAAGCATGGGTATTCCAAAGATTGTAAAGGGAAGGACAAGAGTGGATTCTAGAAGAAAGGGTGCATCAACGAAATTTTCCGTTTCAAAGTAGGAATAAACCAACACAATTGAAAAGGGAAAGAATAAAGGAGCCCAAGAAAGGACCCTTGAAATGTTAGAGATGTGGAGATCCACATCTGTTAATGGATTTCCCCCGCCACCAACATGAAAATAAAAGAGTGTACAGCATACAGGAGGTAACTACAGTCAACGAGGTAGCTAGGATTGTGATGAGAATATATGCAGTGGTAGAAAATCAACAAGCAGACCACCAAGCCTTTGTGGTGGAATTGGAAGGTATTATTATTTAATGACCAATATCTATTTTAATTGAACCAGGGTATAATCTTAGTTATATCTCACCTCGATTGGTTGAGGCATGTTAATTAGAGATAAATAAGCACACCAAAGCATTTTTTTTTCAGTTAGCAATTGGAACAAAGAGGAAAATGGCGGAGGTAGTTAAAGCTTGTCTAATTGGGATGGATGGATTTCATACCCAAGCGGTTTTGAATATTCTGCCCATTGGTTCATATGAATTGTTGTTGGGAATGTATTGGTTAGCTTCCCATTAGAAAAAACTAAGTTGTTATGAGAAAATATTACAATGCGAAGATGAGAAAGGAAATACTAGAATTTTGCAAGGCATTCGAAATCAATCTCTATAAGGAAAATATCAGCATTGCAGCTTAAGAAGTTTAGCAGAAAGGGGTGTCCCGTATATGCTATACAAGTATTAAACTTGGTAGAAGGAAAGGAGTTGAAGGTTGAAGATCACTTACTTATATGGGAGTTCAGAGATGTGTTTCCTGAGGAGGTACCTAGATTACCTCCAAAAAGATATCTTGATTTTTCAATCGATCTCATTCATGGTGCAGTGCCAACATCAAGAGTGCCTTACAGGATAAGAACACCATAGCTGGTGGAACTAAAATTGCAGTTGAAATAAATGTTAGAAAAGGGTTACATCAAGATGAGTGTGTCTCAATGGGGGGCACCAGCCCTATTTTTAAAGAATACATATGATATCTTGAGGCTATGCATTGATTATAGGAAGCTTGACATGATGATCATCAAGAAAAAATACCCTTTTCCTAGAATAGATGATCTCTTTGATCAACTCAAAGGGGCTAAAATTTTCTTAAAGACAGATTTAAGGTCGAGATATCACCAAGTCAGGATTATATATGAATACATCCACAAGAAAAAATTTAGGACAAGGTATGGGTACTATGATTTTTTTGTGGTTCCATTTGGACTTACCAATGCACTAGCTACATTCATGTGTTTGATGAATAGAGTTCTCAACAAATATTTAGACAATTTTGTCTTAGTATTCATGGACAACATTTTGGTGTATTCCAAGGACCAATAGTAGCATGAATAAAACCTCAGAATGGTGTTATAGGTGTTAATATACCCTCAATTGCACAACAAGTTCAACACGTGTGATTTATTTTAAAAGGAAATCCGGTATCTAGGCCATGTAATCTCAACTAAAGGTGTGGCAGTAGATCCTGCCAAGATCTAGGAAATCATGGATTGGCCTGCCCCTAGAAATGTGACATACATGATATCCTTCATGGGATCTGATGGATATTACAGAAGGTTAATCAAGGGATTCCCCAAGATCAGTAACTCTATTACTTCATAAAAAAGGAAATGGAAGAAGTTTGTATGGTCACTAGAATGCGAAGATAGCTTCCAACAACTGAAGTAACTATTGAATGATTCCCCTGTTTTAAATATTGTATACCCCAAAAAAGACTTCCTGGTTTGCACAGATGCTTGCAAAGAAGGACTCTATGGAATTCTCATGCAAGATGGGAAAGTGGTTTGTTATAAATCATGTAAGATGAACGAAAATGAGCATAAGTGTCTTACCCATGACCTACAACTTGCAACAGTTGTACATGCAATAAATATGTGGAGACCTTACTTGCTCGGGAAAATATTTATCCTCATGACCAACCATTGAAGTCTAAAGTATCTATTTGACCAACCAATATTGAATGATAGACATAATAGGTGGATTGCATTGATCAATGAGTTTGACTTTGAAATCAAACACATAAAATAAAAAGAGAACAAAGTTGTTGACGTGCTCATCCGAAGCGTTAAGGAAATACACTTAGCAAAAACAAGTGCAGGAGATTCTGACGTTCAACATAGGATTATGACCTTCTTGGTGGAGGATGAGTTCTTCAATCAAGTGAAGGAAAGGTTGCGGAAAGAACCTAGGGAAAGGAGGTATGAGGGATATTAGCTAACGGATGATAATATACTGTAGTAAAACATCTGAGGATGTATGTGCCTAATTCAATAGATTTGAGGTGCTTGATTATGGATGAGTTCCATAAAATACCATATGTGGGTCACCATGGTTACCAGAAAACAGTGACAATAGTTAGACAACTGCATTATTGTCTTGGAATGAACCAAAACATTTCTCATTACATTTCTAACTGTTTCGAGTGTCAACGGGAAAAAGTCGACCATCGACACCCTGCTGGACTATTGCATCCTATACAGATACCAGAATGGAAATGGGAAGTGATTTCCATGTATTTTATCACTGGCTTACTAAATGAAATTAAACAACATGATGCAATCATGGTTATAGTAGACAAGTTGAGCAAGGAAACTCATTTTATCCCCATAAAATCTACTTATAAACCCATATACATTGCCAATGTTTTGATGAAATAGACGTTCATATTGCATGGTTTCCTAAAACCATCATCTCGGTCAAAGATGTCAAGTTTACCTCGAATTTCTAGAGAATCTTGTTTCTTGGTTTAGAAACACAATTGGTATTTAGGATGGCATACCATCCTTAAAACAATGGTTAGAATGAAAGGGTAAACATAGTGTTAGAAGATATTTTATGGATGCATGTTATGCATTGGCCCAAGCAGTGGGAATAATATCTACCCTTGGTAGAATTCTAACACAACAATGGTTATCAAGAATCATTGAAGATGAGCATGTTTGAGGTTTTTTATGGAAATAAGTGTAGAGTTCCGATTAGTTGGGAAAATATAGTGGAAAATATCACACTTGGACTTGAATTATTGAAAAAAAAGGAATAGTCCATAGCTAAGATAAGGTAGAACCCGAAGGATCCCAAAGATAGACACAAGAGCTATGTTCATAGCAACTAAACCCCCATAGAATTCAAAGTAGGAGACCACGTGTATATTCAGGTGAAACACAAGAGAATATCCTTGAGAATTGGGATGTGTGCTAAGTTGGCTCCCTAATTTTGTGGACCATTTGAAATCCTAGAGAGAATAGGACCAGTATTATACAAACTTTATTTACCATGTACTATTAGAGAACATAATGTACTACACGTGTCTTCGTTAAAGAATTATGTACATGATTCCAATCATGTTATTGATTGGACTATAATACAAGTGGAACGAGAGGTATAATTCCAGCTATAACCCCAATGCATCCTGAACAGGAAATAAATAATTTTCTGGAACTGAGCCATCGTGCAGGTTAATGTGTAATGGAAGCACTTTGGAGAATATGAAGCTACATGGGAGCTAGAATATTCCGTGAAAATGGAATACCCATTTTTGTTTACTATATAATTCTAAATACACTGTGTTTTAAAACAACGAGCACAATGTTTCTTTAAGGGGGAGGATAATGTAACACCTTGCTTTTACCCAAGAGTATAACTATGCACAAACTCCATATATTAATGTTACAAGGCATGTAATTATTTTTTGAATTAATGGAAACACCAAACCACTGACTAAGAGGGAACAACCTTGATAGTAATGGTCATGATAAACCAGAGGATATTGATGAGACCGAGGGACTAATTAAATGGTTACGAGAGGTGGAGCTCATATGTATCAGTGAAGAAAATAAGAATCTTTCACAACAAGCTAATCTATGTTTGCAAACATAAAACCTCCACCTACCAACATACAATACTTTTATGAGACCATGTGACCATTAAAATAACTCACAGAGGTGGTTGGAGAAGTTATTGAATATTGGAAGTTGGTCCTTACAAAGAAAAGGACGATTAAACAACTCAAAAATAGTTTTACCATGAAACCACCCCTTTAGACTAGGAATGGAAGAATACAGGTTATGTCTTGCAAGACGTATTGGAAATCCTGAGGGGGGTAGAGAAGAAGACCGGAGGAGGAAAATACAGTGGGGAGATAGAGGAGAAAAACACAACATAAAAAAACACAAACAATAGATAAGACACATAGTCGAGTAAGAGAGAAAAAAGATGAGAGTTTTGGATGCATTGATTGAGAAAGAGAAGGATAAAGAAGAGATTTCTAGAGGAAACATGAAGTTTTTCTGATTTATTTATGATAACCCTTAATAGAGAAGACCTAGATCCTGAACTAGAGAAATAGTGGGTTGGAGCTTGGTGCTTACTAGACAAAAACTGACACTAGTAAGGGGAGGTCGTTGAGGGATTGTCGAGTAGAGAAGGGACTCCATTGTTTATAGGAAATACATAAGAGAAGCCACTTGATAAACCTATGGAGACCCAAATAGCAGTGGGAGGTGGAAACTTCTTTTGTGTAAGAGGAGGAAGGACAATAACCTTCCTGGAAAATCTTAAAATTGGAGCCCTATTGAGTGAGTTTCCCTGGTGGTATCATGGCTTGGCATGGGGGTGGCATGTTGTAGGAAGCTACGCTGCAATAAGGCCTAAGGTTGGGAGCAAGGGTGACTTCTCCCACTCAGTTGGGTTTGGCAATTGCCTTACCAAATAAGTGTTTACCTGCAATGGAACTATTTATGAATGATATATATATGTATGCATGTGGAAATTTTTGAATCTAAGAGGAAAATGAGTCGTTTAAAATACATGGCTTGAATGCATGAAGGTTAGGATATGTTAGGATGCATGTTAATGAACTAGTAATCATAAAAATGAGTCAAGTATCGACTGTGCATGCTTTACCATATTATATACATGTATGGTTAACTCATAAATCATGCAAGATTTTACTTTATGTTTCAATTACTTGTAATGAACTGAGAACATATTCCAATTTCTTTGAAAATCAGTAATGAATTCCTATAGAACTCAATAAATGGCTAAGTTTCGAAAGTGAACTCTAATTTTTTTTTGTAAAATCTTGTGTTAACCCAAGAAGAGATCACAACCATCGATATGGCTAATCGAAATATCTCAACCCTTCGTCAGCAAAAACATTTCATCATGAATGACCTAGTGCCAGAGTGGTGTAAATTCCGACAACATTGATATTCGGTGAGAGGACGACAACTGTTGATATGAAGGGATCTAATTCATTGATCGCGGTGGTATGTTCAGAGTGGAACCTTAAGAGGAAAACATCCAATGTTGTGGGAAAATCTACAAACGAGAGTTTATGAGGTGGGAGGTGGGTCGTATATTTTATTAAAAGATAGAGGATAGATATGAGAAATTTATCGTAGCAGGTTCGTCAGAATGGTATCAGATTAGCAGGTAGGAGCACTCTGATTGGAATTCTATGAAAGGAGATATAGGTCATTGCTTTGACGTTATTGGAGAGACCACGAGAGGAGATTAGAGTCATTGATCTCCTACATACAAGACATAAGAGGGGGAATGTAGATGGTGTGACATGTCACGTCATGTGGTGGGTAGTGGCAGGGTCACATGTCATGCCAGGTGGCATGCTGTGGTAGTGCCACATGTTAGAATCTATATAGAGAGGGTAGAAGAACCATGAACCACCGAGTGAATCTAAACTATCGATCAGGTAGAACGTAAGTGCATAAATGTTGTCCATCAGAGAGGGTTAGTTGAAGTAGTTTGATAAATGGGAATGAATGCACCCTGAATGGAGGACTTTGAGTGTTAATTCCAAACCGTTGGATCTATCGGTGTTCGTCCTTGGGAAACCTAAAATGTAGATCTTAGAAGAATCATCAGTGGAGGTAGAAGGTGGTTGAACCAAAAGGAGGCTTGAATGCCGACAACACAGGAAATCAATGACGCAACAAGAATTGTCGATCTATGGATGGGAAAGAGGAATAGCATTCATCGATATTTTGCGAGACTTATTCACATGAGGAAGGAGAACAGTGATGTCATGATGGATGTGACACATCAAGAAGGCAGTTAGAGAATCCTTAGGAGGATAGGTATCAATTGTCAGTTGGATGACGAAGGTTTAGAGAGGGAAGAAGATGATAGTCATTGACCTCGTAGGAGGTTTGATGAAGTGATCTGGACCATTGGATTCACATACGTCATCGTGAGAAATGTGGGAGGTTGGCATGATAACACTCAACCAAGGAAAGATGACGGCAATGGAGAAATCACCTACAATGATGGGAGTCGAGCTAATGACAACGATTGATTGGCTGAGTGATGAGGTGAAATATCCACCGTAGATATTGCAGGTCACATCCGCACAATATGTAAACCATTGGGAGTTGATAATTAAATTCCACACCAAAATACATTATAGATGTTCTCGAAACCATTAAGATCAAGGGATGTGAGTTGTAGGATCTGGGGACTGTGCACCTTGTTGTATCGTCGTCGGAAGTCTTGAGATAGTGAAAGTGAATCATTCAATAATAAATCCCAACCACGATGAAAATGGGCCAAGGGATCGGGTCTGTGGAGCGATCACATATATGGCATCTTCCATGTCAGGTGGCTTGAGTGACGAGGTTCCATGTGGATTCCACGTGACAGTGAGATGGATTTTGACTATGAAATCCCAGGAAACCTTCGGAGGCCATAACTTTTGATCATAAGCTCAAAATCGGGCATGGTTACAGTCACTGGAATTCTCTTCAGGAGAAGAAGATGTTGGTATTCTTAGGGAGAGGTTTTTATATAGTCAAGGAAAGCAATAATTTTAATGCCCCATCTCTTAAAAAGACACTTAGGGGGTTGTGTGTGTTACATTTTATCCCTCAAGTTTGATTACTATTATCATTAATGGTATGGTATCATTCACGATTGTAGTACTAATATAAATAGTACTAATGATCATAAAATTATGAATATACCACAACTATAACCAATGATATTGATGTCACCCTTCACTCTAGTATTACTATCATGGATGCATCAACAATGTTTTCTATCAGCTATGATCAATAGTGTATAACTATAATCTCTTGAATTACTCTCATTGTGTTTCGTGTACTACTATTACTAGATTACTAGGCATCATTCTTATATATCACTCTTATCACTATGCATTTCAATCATCCTTGATATTAATGCTATCCCTTATTCTAAAACTACAATTAAGAAAAACAAATTACATGCATAATCACTTTTTCAACAATATTGAAATATTGGTGATATACATTTTATATCATTCATAGTATTGACATCGTCCCTTAATACCTTCTATATCATTAGTCCATTAGTCCCTGCCTTAAGGCATCAAGGACTATTGTAAACAAATTTCATTTTTTACAATCGTTTCACACAGAAACCAAAGTGTATAACCAAACTTTTACACTTAAATAACATGCAACACATTTTATGAAGCTATAAAATAGCTACACAATTTTACTTTAACCAATCCAAAGATTTGAGGTCTTATTTGGCCTCATATCCAAGCAAGCTTGGATTGAAACTTAGGTAAAGTGTAGCCAGTCGACCAGACCAATTCCAGATTGATAGCTTATTCCTTCCAATCCCATTTTATAACTAGTGAATGCAATTTGTGAATGGACCAATTCCATATTGATAGCTTTTTCCTAACCGTCCCAGACCCATAGCCATTCTATGGGTGAATGAACTGATACCATATTGCTTGTTTGAGCCCTGGATAGCTTTTTCCTAGTCCCATTCTATGGGTGAATGGATTGATACTAGATTGTTTGTTCGAGCCCACACTTGCATTTGATCCCTCAGTAGCATTTGATATGGTCAAAGAAGCAACTTCTCCACCAATGCTTCGCATATCGTACCTTCTGGATCAAGATGCAGTTCCATCAAATCCCTCGCCTTCTTCGTTAGTCTGCAAAAGAATTGCAGGTTCAATTGCAGGTTCAATTTTAAATATATATTGAAAGAATAATCTCAAAACATTTACTTATTACCATGTGTTAAAATGCATAAAAGAAATAAATAGATAAAGGGATTCCTTTGAGATAAAAATTAGAGGGAGGCCTTTGAGTTTAACATTACTCCATTGGTTAATATATCAAGGTTTTGATGTGTAGGAGTGTGACCATTAAATATACCTGTGCCTCCTAGCTTTCTTTTTCCAGCATGATGTAATGAGGGATTTATCCCACCATGTCTCAAGCCAGGAGGTTTTTCATGCCTGGCGAGGCCAAAATTCCCACAGAATGGCTGAGTCAGTCTTCTGGTACTCATTTTGTTTCAATTCAATTTGTTTCGCCTGCTCATGAAAGTTGCGGTCTTTCCCTGGATAAAGATTGAATAATTAATAATTCAATTTACTACTTTTCAAAACTGTTTGGTAAGCATTTTTACTAGTTAAATTTATCAATATTCCAAACTTATCTATTTGAAAAGAAACACACGACTTTTTATTTTAATAACCATTTATCATTATTCCAAACTTATCTATTTGAAAAGAAACACACCACTTTTTATTTTAATAACCAAACTGGTTAGAATGGTTCAAATGGCCCAAGTTCAATATCAATATGCACTATGTTGAGCTCTTATTAAATATATTATTGTAATAAATTTTAAATTTATTGTTAATCGATTTTGTACAGGATTTTCTTAAAATTTTAAGAGAAAAAAATAAATTATTTATATTATTTTAATATTATATTTTATTAAAATAATATAGTTTAAGTTTTTTTTACTGTACTATCTACTGAAAATAAACAAACCATATCAAGCATGGTATGTTTTTTTATTACTTTCATATGGAGTTTCATCTAATTTAGATAATTTTGCAATTGAGTATTGGTTGAATAATCCTATCTCAACCCTTAATGCTTCGAGGATGGAACCTTAAGAAAACATTTCGAATATTGTTTCCATTGATAAAGATTTTTTGGAGGTAAACAATTCTAGATTGGCTAATAATAAAAGAATACATACAAATGCATACCTGAATCTTGTGGTGAGCTAGATCCAGATTCTCTTTCTCATGTGGTGATGGCTGTGATGAAAAGTTTGGTGCTCGTCGTGGTAGAGATCAAATTCCACGGTCAAATAACTCCTTTTTTGATGATGGTCGTTATGAAAAGTCTCGTGCTCATTCTGGTAGATATCCATTGCCAAGGTCAAAGAACTCCTATTTCCTATTCAGAAAATGACCTTTCTTCGTTCCGTTACTGCCCACTCTATTTCGCAACCGATCACAATTTCCTTTGCAGTGTGTCGACAATGACTACGACATAGCACTTACCCTTGACCCCTCATTGATAAGATGATGCCAGCTATCCCATGGAATTCACAACAATGGAAATCAGGAAAAATTGAGATGATCCTCTTTGCATTCCCACCTAAATCCAATTTCATTTTTAATTGGACTCCACCCATCATTAGAAGAGTCAAGAAAATAAAATGGGAGTTGTTGGCATTGATTTCACATCATAAATCCTCCCTGTCCCCACTGCTACCCCTTTTTTTGTAGCTTCTTCCCACCACCCGATTTCACCATATTTTTCTGTAAGGTATTGCTAGGAGGACGCATTATGAGGGAGAATACAACCTAATTAACCCATGTTTAGATCCACCTAGTCAACCACCCCCACTCACTCAATTATTCACAATTAGTGGTGGGTGACCGAAATCAATCAATATGCAAATTGTTGGCCCTGTGAAGTGCCATCGAAGTATTCTCTGCCTAAAATGGGGTTGTAGTCAGGGTGCAGAATGAGTCTGGAAGAATTTGGTTTCATGTGAGCAGAGGGATTATGTCTACTGTCTTGCAACTTGTATAACAAGTTGCATACATTTCATTCCTTTTCTTCGAATACACAGTTGTTTTGGGCAAGCCAGGATAAAAAAAAAATATCTAGAGAAAAATCTTGATCTCCCTCTACAGCTTTAGTGGTCCATTGATCTATTGTTGTGATTAAGATGTTTCCCTACCATTTTTGTAGAGGCTCTGCTCCAACCTTAGTACAAACAACAAACAATGTAGGAGACAAAAATAATAGCAAACAATGTGGGTGACGAAAACAATCTGCATGCATGACACTTGTGTATAAGAGTTATGAACATTCAATGTATAAGAGATACCTATTATGGACACTCATGTATAATAGATATCGATCATGGAACACGTGGAACGTGGAACTCGTTTTTTTGCATGGTGAGTGGAAAGTGATTTCTCACGACTATAGTTCTCTCGCTTTTGTCTTAGGGATGTAAAATATTTTTTTCTTGGGCTTGTAAGTAAAACAACTCTTATCGTTTATATCAATTCACAACTCTTTAGACCCAAATATATGTCTTCACCCAGGATTATTTTGGGATTGTCATGTTTTTTTTTAACACATTGTGTTCTCCGCCATCTCTTCAATCCTTTTTTACCACTTACCTCCAAATAATCCTTCTTATTTGTTAGCTCATTCTTGTCGTCAGAACCTCCCAATAGTTCCTCTACACAGTGTGCAGATGCATTTTCACATAGATATTTGGTCTGGTGATTGTCAAGATCCAAGGAAAAATTTGTATGTTTAAAAAATGTTAATTGTCTATTTTAAAAAAATTTAAAAATTAAGATTCATATCAAACAAGCCCAAAAAAACATTCCTATCAAGCAAGTCCAAAGAGAACATATTTATGATATCCCAAAAATGTTTGTGTAATGATATATATGATATCATATATGTCATATATATTTGTAAATCAAATATTGTTTTTCTCAAGATCCTTGATGATTCAACATGTCTCTTTTCTTATCTCTTTCCTCAATATGGGTTATTGTAGCTCAACCATTAGGAATTGATCGTATAATGTTGAGCTTTCCAAAATCTAAAAAAAAATTAATGTAGGGTTAACGAGAAACGCTTCCAATATAATGGATACTTTTGGAAATCATCATTCAGAAATTATTTAATACCAACAAATTCTTGATTTATAATCAGTTCCTCTGTTCATAAGCACTTGAATTATCATTCTGTATGATATATAATGCATACTCGTGGCATTGTTAGTATGATAGTATTTCTTCTCATAAAATTACATAAAATGACTTTGACAATGATTTAAAGTTCATTTGAATTGTAAAAAAGTCCAATGACTTTGACAATGATTTAAAATTCATTTGAATTGTAACCTTAGATAAAAACCAAAGGTGCACCCACATATTCTTAAATATGTTTTCAAATTCCATTGATACAAAAGCTACATCAGCACAAAGTTCATATACTTATTCTATGTTAAACTTTTACAATAGGTATAATTAGGGAAACAGTAAACTTTGTCTGAGTTGATGAAGTTTTCCTTTTGAAATCTCTGTGCTATGTGGCTTCTTCCAAATTTTTATCTTCCTAATAAATAAATTATTTTTTGATGTTTTAATCAACTTTTATTTGCAATTTTTTCTTCTAAGTTCTATGTCTTCTCATGTTTTTCTCATTTTCATATCTGCTCATTTCAATGAACTATCTACTCATCTTCACCTATAACACCCTCAGAAATATGCAACATGCATTTCAATCGATGCTATGCTCAACTTCATCTTTAACCTTCAGAATATGTAACATTGAATACTAGCAACGTAAATCTTATGGTAAACATTATCTAAAAATTTCTTAAAGATCCCTCCCACAAAGTCATATATTTTTTTAGCTTCATCTTATTGTATGGTTCCTTCAGAGTCTCTCCCATGGATCTATGCTAGTTAAAGAAAAATAAATTTTAATTACAGAAAATTTAAATGGAGCATGTTATGTGAGAATCCATCTCAACCCTTTATTATTGAACATTGAAAGGGATTTTAAAAATTCATGTAAAAAAAACCCTTGAGATAAATTTGTGTTATTCTTTATTATAAACATTAACTTGAAAAATTAAACATTTTTCCTTAATAACATTTTTCGCATATGTCTTGAACCTAAGTTGTAACAACATCTTAACAACGCCTTACTTGTCCATATGCACACTATATGAATTTAAAATTTAAAAACCTTCTACTGGCTATTGTCTAAATACATTAAAAACAAATTAAAGAATATGTAGACGCATGAGTGACGTATAAATGGGAAAAGGATCGCCTACCTGGTCTGTAATAGATATGGATTCCATGAAATTCGATGAGTGATTACATTGCAGTTCGTCTTTGAATAATTATATTGCAATTCTCATGAAAAAAAATACATTTGAATCGTACAAAAGTCATATCAAAAACCCAGAGATAACCATACTGCACTCCTCATAAAAAAATTTAAAAGGTCAAACAAAAAAACCAGAAGTAACCACATATTCTTGCATGCTTTCTGAAATTTAAATAATACAGAGGCAACCATATTGCACTCTTTAGAGAAAATTAAAAAGGTCAAACAAAAAACCCATAAGTAACCATATATTCTTAATTACATTCTGAAATTTCAATAATACAAAAGCTATCTATGTCATGAAGAAACCGATAACAAGACATACTGTGATTCTAGGATACAGATCATGTTCATAGTTATGACAAAGCCCAACTTGTTCTGCAGCAAAACAAGAAGGTTGTCTGCATTCGAAATCACAGCCTAACTCATACAAAAAATAGGACATCATGAAGAGTATTGGGTACATAAGTATCTTTGATTCTCCAGTATCAGTATCAAACTAAGTAAATCTTATACTATGGTTCTATGATACAACTAGAGTTTATATTTATGACAAAATGAAACAACAAGCTCCTCTACCTAGTCTATAGATAGAGTTCATATTTATAAATCTTATACTATATAATTCTATGATACAACTAGAGTTTATATTTATGACAAAATGAAACAGCAAGCTCCTCTACCGAGTCTACTTTTTGGGAAGGGAATTAAAGGACTTGTTTCTCCTCAACCTTCCTTGTTTCTATATTAACATTATTAATAACAAATTGGTATCTACCTTCTCATTGACTCTTGTACTATTATGAACAATACTAGTATTAGTATTAGTATTATTGGTGACAATAATGATGGTTATAAATTCTAAATGACTCGTGAAGTGCAAAATATTCCTTCATAGTGAGGGCGGAAATTAAATTGTTTATTTGCGGATGGAAAAAGAAATTGTTGGATGATGAAAATCAAATTAGTAAGGAGGAATGCAATATTTATGCCCAAAACGATCATTTTCTTCATTTCACAAAGCCTCTTAGTATATGTGCTTTTATTGGATTGTTATCTACTTACTAAATGTTGGAATTTTTTAAAACAAATATATATTTTTATTATATATATTTATATATTAAATGTATACATATGTATTTGTTATTTATTTTTAGCTATATACCATGCAACCCTCCTCATTTGGGCATACATAACCTCTATTTATCTTGGAGGGTTCTTAGGGGTTCCCATGGCTACCTGTCTACAACATACCCTATCCTACGATTATTTTAGTGTTGTCGCATTCTAGAGCCGGAGTGGAAACTCCCACTTCTTCGCTCGTGATTGCTCAAGCGTGCCTCAAAAGATTATTTCGTCGCTGAGTTAAGGCATACCCAAAAATGTCTGCTACAATTGCCAGCGTTGATATTCCATATAGACTCCTAGATGCTGATAGGTCTTGCTCCGCGTGCTTTCCAGCGATGCTCCTGCATCATACTCCCCTTGACAAAAATCCATGTACTCATTTCCATGAGCTCCTGTACCGACTTTTCATGCTTCTATATAGTAGCTTCATTTTCCCCATTGGCATCTTCTATTGGGTGTCCCTTCCACTTGACCAGATACTCAAAATAGGTTTTCCTCCTGGTCCTTTTTCCAATCCTCTGGTCAACGTTTTTCTCCATCTAAGGTTTTTTTGCTATAGGCATTTGTTTTTCCCACTGGATCTTCCCTTGATTTTTTGATCCCTCAGTGACATATTTCCTATAAGGATACATGTCTGAAACATTGAATATGGGCTATATTCCGACTCCATATGGCAACTCAATCTCATAGGCGTTTGCATCAAACTTCCTCAAGATCTTACATGGTCTTATTTTCTTCATTTTTAACTTGTTATATGTTCCCCTAGGGAACCTTTCTTTTTTGATATGTACTAGATCTGCATATCCTACATCAAATTGAATTTCTTTGTGATCCTGATAATCTCTGTGTTTGTACTCCTTGTTAGAACTACACAACTCTCCTATGATCTGGCTATGGAGCCTCTCCATTTCTGCAGCAAAATCTTCTACTCCAGTGCTCCTGATCTTACTATGTCCCAAGTCTGTCAACTCAGATACTCCCCTGGGTTGCATTCCATACAATATTTGGAATGGGCTCTTCCGAGTGCTCTTGTTTGGTGAGTCATTGCATGCAAATTATGTTTGTGGCAGAATCTGATCCCACTGATTATGGTGTTCAGTAACCAGACTCCTCAACAAGTGTCCCAAACTTTTGTTTAGCACCTCAGTTTGTCCATCTGTCTGACGGTGATAAGCTAAGCCGAAGGAAAATTCTGTCCCCAACTTCTTACACAATGTTCTCCAAAAGTGACCAACAAATTTTGTGTATTTATCCGAGACAATGCTTCTGGGTAGTCCGTTAAGTCTTACAACTTCCTTAAAGAACAGGTTCGCAACATGTGTTGCATCACTGGTCTTCTAGCATGGGATAAAATGTGTCTTATTTGAAAATCTATCCACAACCACAAATATGGAATCCAATCCTCTTTGCGTTATTGAAAATCCCAGTACAAAATCCATTATTATTGCATCCCAAGGCCTCTTTGGTATTGGAAATGGTTGATACAATCCAACGTTCTATCTTTTTCCTTTTGAATGTTGCCAGATTCTACATCTGTTCATAAATTTTATCACTTTTGTTCTCATACCTGGCCAATAGTATGGACTGCTCAACTGTGAAAACGTTTTATCATGGTCGAAATGTCCAGCCAATCCTCCACTATGCTTTTTATTCAAAAGGTTATCCCTCATTAATCATTTCGGTATGCAAAACTAATTCCCCTTGAATAGAAATTCCTATTGAACCGTATACTATGTCCACTAGCTTCTATCTCTCAGCACATGATTTTTGCATGCTTCGTATGCTTCCTTAAAATTTGTATCATCACAATACATGTCCTAAAGGTGTTCAAACCCCAAGGTATTCACCTGAAATTCCTATAGAATCAAGCATATCCTTCTTAATGCTTCAACGACTTTATTAGCATTGCCAGCAATATGTTTTATGACAAAAGTAAAATTTTGCATCAACTCAACCCATTTTGCATGCCTCTGATTCAATTTTTCATGTATGGTTATGAATTGTAAAGCCTGGTTATCGCTATACAAGACAAATTCCTGTGGGATAAGTTAATGTCTCCACTTCTTCAAGGCTTGAATTATGGCATAGAACTCCTTATCATACATAGATTATTTTCTCTTGGTCTCATTCAGTTTCTCACTAAAATAGGCAACAAGTCTATTATCTTGGCTTAAAACTTCTCCAGTTGCTACTCCACTTGCAGCACGTCTCACCTGAAATGTCTTCTCAAAATTCAGCAAGATCAAAATTGGCCGTTCTGTTATTTTATCCTTCGATATATTGAAGCTCCTCTCGAATCCCTCTATCCATTTAAAAGACTTGTGCTTCTTCTTCACTATATCCAAAATTGGTGCACAAATTCCACTAAAGTCTTTGATGAGAAGCTGGCTAATCCACGAAAGCTTCTCACTTCAAACATGCTCCTTGGTGATGACCATTCTTTGATTTCTCTCACCTTCTCTAGATCCATCTTCAGTTCATTTGAAGAGATCAAAAAACTCAAATAAATGAGTTTTGTCTTCATAAAAGAGGATTTCTTCAGATTTATCAACAACTTCTCATGTTGTAGTCTCCTCATTACTAGTTTCAGATGTCTCAAATGCTCCTCTTTAGTCCTGCTAAAGATCAGTATATCATCCAGATATACAAGCACAAACCTGCCAATGAAATCCTTCAGTATTTCATTCATTAACCTCATAAAAGTACTCAGAGAGTTTGTTAAGCCAAATGGAATAACTATACACTCGTACAACCCTTCATTTGTTTTAAAGGTTGTTTTCCACTCATCACCTTATCTCATTCTAATTCTCCACTTAAACACTCCATTAAATCATCCATTCCTGGTAAAGGAAATCTATACCTAATGGTGATCTTGTTAATGGCTCTCGAGTCTGTACACATTCTCCATCCTCCACCACCTTGTCTTCCTTGGGAATTTTCTCCTCTTTCCAAGTGACTGTGTGGTTTTTCAGCCTCGTCCTTAGACTTATGTGCTCTGTCATGGGTAACTCCCTTACCTCTGGTTGGGACTCAGCCTTTCTCTCTTCCTCACTGGCTTTTGTGTTTGGCCAACTTCTCCTCTGCCTTCGGTGTAAACTGATAAGCATCCTCCACTATTCTTACTGCCATCATGTTGGGCTCATCCTGGATTTCATATCTCAGACCATATATATATCTGGTAACTTTTTCTTCATATCTCTCTCTTTTTCCAGTTATGATGTTCATCCTATAGAACTCCTTTATGTACTCCTTAACTGTCATCCCCTTTTGTCTCAGGTTCTGCATTTTCCTAAACAGATTGATATGATAATCCTTAGGCATGAACTTAGCCTTCAGCTTGGCTACCATTATGTCCCAATTCTTTATCTTTTGCTTTCCTTTTCTTCTCCTTTCAGCCTGTAGTTCATCCCACCACAATGTTGGATGTCCCATTACTTTGGTGATAGCATGTATCACCCTCCTCTCCTCATCAACGTATTCATAGTCAAAATATTTGTCCATGGATATTATCCAATACAATAGATCTTTAGCATCTAAATTGTCTTCATACATTGGGACCTCTATCGTGGCTCTGCCTCCCAATCTAGCAACTGCTCTCATAAAGTGTTCTTCGGAAACCTCCTCTCCTACATTTTCTCCGATGACATTATCTCCCCCATCTTCTTCTCTCTATGCATCGTTGACGTCTCCAACATCAGGTGCTCATCTCTGTGCTTCTTGCATCGCCTCTAATATTGCACGAAGTTCTCACATCTTATTTTCTACAACACGATTGGATAAAGGTGCTTTCTCTCGTCTCCTTGGTGGAATTATGTTGATTATTTGTCACACATAGATTACAACATCGATTTCTTATATCTCCTCTCATTTTCCTGCTATTTGTAGGAAAACCTCAGCTCTGATACTACTTGATCTAGTCCCCCCTTATCTCCTAAGGGTTGCGCAACCTCCTGGTCTAGGATTGATCAAGAAACTAAGTCAAATCGACTATTTGGGTCTCTGCTAGACTCCCAAACCACTTACATAGGTCCATTCTCCAAATACATAGGTTGTAGGAGACCCATGGTTCTCTCTTGAGCACTGTCCAACTTCCATGCGGACTAGACACTAGCTCCTTCTGACTAAACGCTTACTCTCCCTTGACCATGACTGTGACCACCCGCCTGATCAACAGACGCTTCATGACTTTGTGTGTCAGGAGGTTCTACCTATGCAAACCCCAACTCTCCGATTCCAAAAATCCCAAGTGGGGCCTAGCACATGCTAGATCCTCCCTTATCCTTCGACGATATCACCCCTCGCTATGACCCCGGGCTAATCCCTCGAGCGCTTCATGATTTTGCGTATCAGGACTTCGTGTCTCGTGAAGTTGGAGGACCACTCACCTCCCTTCTCCTGATATACCCCTGGGAAACCAATGGTCGAGATCTCTCCTTGATCCAACGACTCAAATCAAATCACGATATCACGATTCTCAAGTTCTTATGAATATGCCTTTGACTCGTCTGAGTCACGAGTCATCAAAACGTTGATCTCTTCACCACGTGTCCCCCTTGACGAACGGTTGTGAAGATTTTAGAGTTTCGAAACCCTGCTCCTCATATGTAATTTCAAAGCTTCTCGTTCCTGCACTTTACCTTGATTAGATAGTTATGATTGTTTTGCACTCAAACTGAGTGGTGAAGATCTTTCCTCCTCTATAGTTTCTCTTCATTGTCTGGATGTTGATCGAATGATCCATATATTTCACCTCAGCTTACACTTTCTTCGGACTTAGAATATTTTTGAGGGATTCAAAGGCTTCTAACTTTGTCCTTCGTGCGAGTCCGTTTCTTGGATCTTGTTAGCAATTATGAGATTGTTATTCCTCCTGAAATTAGTCTCGTGAAGACTTCGATTTCCCACAGACTCCTTGCGTTCATGGATTTCGATAACTCAGATCCAAAAGGATTTATTGGGGAGAAATTCCTCTTGCAATCCTGGCGTTCTCGTTTTATGGTTCTTCAACTTCCTACAAACACCCTTCGACACTTAGTCGAATCTCAGATCTTTGAAATCCATGCACCAGATATTTACGCATGGTCTAGATTCTTATGGACGACTATGAATTCCTTGCACAAGTCTCTTTGCACTCCTTGCAAAGGGAAAGTTTTGTACTATCTCTTCTGAGCTTTGGAATCGAAACAAATCTCGTTAATGCACTCCTTGTGTTCTGTGTGCACACCTTGCACCACTCGATAGAACATAAACAATTGAAACTTATCCTACCATTCAAAGTTCCATCGATTCATAATGAAATTCATTCATTGATTCTTGAAAGAATAATAACATAGAATTGCAAAACAATGTCCACAACATGCATTGGGTCAATTTTCCTCTGTTATATTCATAAGTGAAAATGGTTACAACTGTTAATTATCAACAAAAACTGAAAACTCGGAAATCTCCTACTAACTTGCAGCTATCTAACTTTCATCTATCTACCCTGCAACCCTCCTCATTTGGCCATACAAAACCTCTATTTATCTCAGAGGGATCTTAGGGTTTCTCATGGCTACTTGTCTACATCACACCCTATCCTATGGTTATTTTAATGCAGTCACATTCCAGATTTGTAGTGGAAACTCCCACTTATTCGCTCGTGATTTCTCAAGCATGCCTCAAAAGATTATTCCTGTGCTGAGTTCAGGCGTACTTCAAAATGTTCGCTGCAACTTCCAACGCTGATATTCCATATAGACTCCCAGACACTAATAATTCCTTCTTCGCTTGATTTCTAGCGATGCTCTTGCATCACAAAGATAAGGATTGGAGTATTTAACTTGAATGGAGGGGCCTCCATTTGGTGGGAATACCTCAAGGAAATCAAAAGGATAAATTAAATGAAATTAACCTAGAAAGAGCTTGAGAAATAATTTTGTAAATCCTACCTATCTAAAAAGCATTATGATGACAAGATAAAGGAATTCTATGAGATTAAGTTGGGAAAACTTAGCTTCTATGTGTATGAAAAAATATACATATAGTTGTTGAGGTATTTTTCCTACCTTAAGGATGAGAAAGAGAGAATTCAACATTCTCTCAATGGGTTACCACAGTCCTACCAAGATCAAATTGAGTTTGATAAACCCAAGACATTGGAGGACACCATCCAAAAGGCCAAATGTTTTTACGATCATTATAAGCATAAGCATGGGTCTTCCAAATATTGGAAAGGGAATGACAAGTGTAGATTCTAGAAGAAAGGGTGCATCAACAAAAAATTCCATCTCAATGTAGGAATAAACAAGCATAGAAGACAAGGGAAAGAACACAACAACCCAAGAAAGGACCATTGCAATGCTAGGGATGTGGAGAGCCACATATATTAAGGGATTGTCCCCAACACAAACATGACAATAAAAGAGTGTACAACATACATGAGGAAACTACAACCAACGAGGTAGCTAGGAGTGTGACGAGAATATATGAAGCATTAGAAAATTTAAAAGCAGGCCACCAAGCTTCTGTGGTGGAATTAGAAGGTATTATTAATGAACAACCAATCTTTGTTTTAATTGACCTGGGATATAATCTTAGTTGTATCTCACCTCCAGTGGTGGAGGTATGTTCGTTAAAGAGAAATAAGCACACCAAAGTATTGTTAGTTCAGTTAGACATTGGAACAAAGAGGAAAGTGGTGGAGGTAGTTAAATGTTTTCCAATCGGGATTAATGGATTTCATACCCAAGCAATTCTAAATCTTCTACCCCTTGGTTCATATGACATGTTGTTGGGAATGGATTGGTTAGCTTCCAATAAGGAAAAGATAAATTGTTATGAGAAAATATCAAAATGTCAATATGAGGAATAAAATACCATAATTTTTCATGGCATTCGGAAGCTAGTCTCCATAGGGAAAATATCGACATTGCAACTTAAGAGGTTTAACAGAAAGGGGTGTCCCTTGTATTTTATATAAGTATTAAAATCGGTAGAAGGAAATAAGTTGAAGGTTGAATATCATCTAGTGCTATGGGAGTTCAGAGATGTGTTTCCTGATGAGGTACCTGGATTACCTTCGAAAATAGATGTCCATTTTTCAATCTATCTTGTGCCTTGCGCAGTGCCATCATCAAGAGTGCCTTACAGGATAAGCACACTAGAGTTGGTGGAACTAAAAATGAAGTTGAAATAAATGTTGGACAAGGGTTACATTAGACCGAGTGTGTCTCCATGGGGAGAACCAACCCTATTTGTAAAGAATAAAGATGGTATCTTGAGGCTATGCATTGATTATAGGCAGTTGAAAATGATGACCATCAAGAGAAAATACCCTTTTCCTAGAATAGATGATCTCTTTGATCAACTCATAGGGGATACAATTTTCTTAAAGATAGATTTAAGTTCGTGATATCACCAAGTTAGGATTAAATATGAATACATCCACAAGACAACCTCTAGGACAATGTATGGGTACTATGAGTTTGTCGTGGTTCCATTTGGACTTACCAATGCACCATTTCCATTCATTTTTTTTATGAATAACATGCTCAATAAATATTTAGACAAGTTTGTCTTAGTATTCATTGACAAAAGTTTGGCGTATTCAAAGGACCAAGAGGAGCAAGAAAAACATTTCAGAATGGTGTTACAGGTGTTAGGAGAAAATCAATTGCATGTGAATTTCAACAAGTGTGATTTATTTAAAAAGGAAATATAGTATCTAGGCCATGTAATATGAGCTAAAAGAGTGACAATAGATCCTGCAAAGATAAAGGAAATCATGAATTTGTCTACCCCTAGAAATGTGATAGACATGAGATCCTTCGTGGGATTGGCTAGATTTTACAGAAGGTTCATCAACTGATTCTCCAAGATCAATAACTCTATTACTTCATTACAAAGGAAAGGGAAGATGTTTGTATGGTCACCAGAATGTGAAGATAGCTTCCAACAACTGAAGAAACTATTGAATGATGATCCTTTTTTAAACATTGCATACCCAAAAAAAGTCTTCTTGGTTTTCACATATGATTTCAAAGAAGGACTCGGTGGATTTCTCATGCAAGATGGGAAAATGTTTTGTTATAAATTAGGTAATATGAACGAACATGAGTAGAAGTGTGTTAACCACGTCCTAGAACTTGCAGCAATTGTACATGCACTAAAAATGTGGAGACATTACTTGCTTGGAAGGAGATTTATCCTCATGACCAACCATTGCAGTCTGAAGTATTTATTTGACCACCCTAGGTTGAATGATAGATAGAACATGTGAATGGCATTGATCAGTGAGTTTGACCTTGAAATCAAAAACATAAAATAAAAAGAGAACAAATTGGTCGACGTGCTCAATCGAAGCATTCAAACAATACACTTAGCAACAATAAGTATAGGAGATTCTAACGTTCATCAAAATATTAAGAACCTCTTGCTGCAAGATGAGTTCTTCAATCAAGTGAAGGAAAGGTTGCGAGAAAATGGTAAAAATAGTTAGACAACTGCATTATTGGGTTGGAATGAAGCAATAGATTGCGCATTACATCTCTATGTGTTTCAAGTGTCAACAGGAAAAATTCGAGCTATGACACCCTGTTGGACAATTACATCCTACACAGATACCATAATGGAAATGGGAAGTGATTTCCATGGATTTTATCACCGGTTTACTAAAGAAAATTAAACAACATGATGCAATCATGGTTATAGTAGAAAATTTGATCAAGGAAACTCATTTTGTCCCCATAAAATCTACTTATAAACGCATAGACATTGCCAATGTTTTTATGAAAGAGATATTCATTTTGCATGGATTGCCTAAAACCATCATCTCAGACAGAGATGCCATGTTCACCTCGAATTTCTGGAGAACTTTTTTTTTTGGTTTAGAAACACAATTGGCATTTAACATGGCCTACCATCCTCAAACAAATGGTTAGACAAAAAGGATAAACATAGTGTTAGAAATATGTTATGGATGCATGTTATGCATTGACCCAGGTAGTGGTAATAATATCAACCTTTGGTAGAATTCACGCACAACAATGGTTATCAAGAATCATTGAAGATGAGCTAGTTTGAGGTTTTCTATGGAAAGAATTGCAGAGTTCTGATTAGTTGGGAAAATCTAGTGTACCAAATTACACTTCGAATTGAATTACTGAAAGAAATGGAACATGCCATAGTTAAGATAAGGCAGGACCTAAAGGTTTCCTAAAATATAAACATGATCTAATTTGATAGAAAGAGAACCCCCAAAGAATTGAAAATAGGAGACCACGTCTATCTCCAGGTGAAACCCAATAGAAGCTCCTTGAAAATGGGGATGTGTTCTAAGTTGGCTCCTCAATATTGTTGACCATTTGAAATCCTAGAGAGAATAAGGTCAATATCACACAAAATTTATTTACCACCTACTATTAGAGAAGATAATGTATTCCATGTGTCTTAATTAAAGAAATATGTACATGATTATAATCATGGTATTGATTGGAGTATAATGAAAGTGGAATGAGAGGGAGAATTCCAGCTATAATCCCAATGCATCCTTGACAGGAAAGAAACAATGCTCTAGAACTGAGCCATCGTGCAAGTTAATGTGCAACAGAAGCACTTTGGAGCAGATGAAGCTACATGGGAGCTAGATTATGCCATTAAAATGGCATACCCATTTTTTTGTACTATATAATTGTGATTACATTGTGTTTTAAAAGAACGAGCCCAATGTTTCATTAAGGGGGAGGGGAATGTAACACCTTGTTTTTCCCCGAGACTATAATTATGCACAAACTTCATATATTAATGTTACAAGGCATGTAATTGTTGGACAACTGAGAAGGGGGGGTGAATCAGTTGTTACCGTGCTTAAACAATTATGTTTCTTTTAAAATATTTACAAGGAACTCAATGATGATGATAATAATGCAAGGAAATAAACAATGGCACATTTAGCATCAGTCACATATATGAGAAACACATAGACAAATATTTCCCAAGGAACCTCATAGAGGTAAAAACCTCTTATTCTTTATATGATAAGTATTATTTACATTCTTTACATTATCATACATAGGAGCACCAACTCATTGTGAGGATACAACCTTTGTTTTGCAAGATGCAACTTGCTGAGAGCAACAACTCTCTATTTTTCTCTAGCACCCACTAGAAGGAAGCACCAACTCCCTATGTTCAAGCACCCACTTGAACCTCTGAGGACAACAATCCTCCCTAGCACCTCCCAACCACCCTGAAATATAAATCTCTGCTACTAAAATTATTACAGTGATATGATGTTCGATGATGGCATACCTGACTTTATCATTGTTCTGCTCCACTTGATTGCTCTGTGTGTTCTTCTGTTTTTCAAGCTCTGAGCACCATCCCCATTCTCTGCACAGATACTCTTCTATTCAAATTCGCTGCTTCCCTCTGATCCTTCTTCCCACTTGAATCACCACCACGACCTCCAATAGCAACCCCAAAAATTCCAACAGCAACAACAACCTATCTCTTCTCTGTACCGTGTATTTATAGCGTCTGTGCACCTTTTGCATGCAATGTTTTCCATGCCTCTGCATGCACACTCTGC
>SNQJ01S0092078.1:32577-47771 GCA_010110895.2 Picea sitchensis | reverse complement strand
AAGTCCCGAAAGGAGTCGGCATTCGGGATAACGGGGATATCGAGAACATGAGTTGATCGCTTGACATCAGAAACCCCGAATTGGGGAGATGTGATCTGGACCGTTCGTTTGTGAGTAGACGCGTGTCACGAGATTACTCACATCGGCGTCTCGGGCATTGGAAGTCAGTGTGGAGACTATTCGACCTCGCAAGTAGCAAAGTCGCGAGTGGCGAGATCGCAAGTATCGACATCTCGGCGTCTCATGCATCGGAGGTTGGACGAGGAAGGAATTCAATCTCACGAGTGGCGAGAAGGCGAAAGCTCCGTATGTGGGCCTAGTTGACGTCACATTGGGACATCGCCGATCGGGATATCAGGAGTCCTAAGGTTGAAGAAAACATTGCAACAGAAATCGCGATATCGTGAAACGCAATTTCCCGATAAGGCATCGGAGCGTGGGGCCACATAGGAGTTGACGAGCGGACAAGAGACACATCACTTTTCGGGACCTCGTGAATAGAAGAGTAGGGAATTAGTGCCAAGGGTTGATAAAGCACGAGGACACGATCCTGCGAGGAGGAACCGGAACCGTCCGTTTGCAAGGACAGGTGGCAAAGGATCGGGCGCCGTCGGCATTTTGTCCATCGGGATATCGGAGATCCCAAGGAAAAGAGTTTTGGGCCTCATAGGTTCGTGACACGCGAAACCCCTATCAGTGGGGAATAGGTGTCAGCAAGCCGAGGTTGAAGACAACGTCATTGTGAGGGACAACTATCAGCAAGCCAGACTGTCGAGGATCGGGATATCGGGGATCCCGTAGACATGGTGTTCGCGCATTTTGTAATCGCGAACCCCGAAACCCCGATGGGACGGGGTAAGGTTGTGGTCATAGTGTGGGGGTCATGTGGACTATGTCGTAGCTGGTAGAGGTGAGCGTGAGGAAGAATGGGGGCATTGGTAATCGGGGATTTGAGAGGTCTATGACCCTCGAAAACAGGGATCGCAAAACCCCAAAGTCAGATAACAGTTTCCTTTCTTGTGGGGAAAGTTGATCGCGGTCCAGTGCATGGCCCGAGAAGTTGAGAAAGGACCCGTGGATTTGGGTCAGATTTCATCAATGATTCCCAAGGGAATCCAAGGAGCCACTGAAGGCTCAGAATAGAGAATTTGAACGATCCTATGTGAGCAGGAGGTCAGGTGAAGAGACCCTACGGGGTGTTAGAGTGGACCTCTTTGCGTCATATAACACACCTAAGAACTTAGCATATAGAAATAGATCAGATCTAGCATTCATTCACATTACTAAGCACTAAGATACTATATTATATACATCTAACAAATAGATCACAACACTAAGCATAAATCACAACAAACACATAATAATCATAAGGAAAAAGAAACCACAACACAGAATATACGTGGTTCACCCCAGTGTGGGGATACTTCCATCAACTCTTCTTCTTCTTTATTGTCTTCTTTCAATCTCATTACATGCACAGAGCCAAAAACTAACTCCACATAAGACAGGAGATCTGTGTGCACCCCATCAGATCCTCCTTCCTCGAGCTAGGTTTAAGCACAAAGTCATTCTTACAATTACTTGCAATCATCCCTGCAAGTTCTCAACGCACAGTATGCACAGAGCTAGCTCGATCACATAAATCTGACTACTTACATCACTTGCACTTATCAAAACATCACACTACCACATAGTCGCCTTTACTTACATCACCTATCTTCCTATTTATACATTACAAAATGTCCTAAACATTGATAAACCCATGGACCGACATCCACATACCCATTACATAAACCCTAAACCCAATAATTCCCTAAAATGGCGCTGAGATCCCATGATCTCTGCTTCGCCTTGCGCTCCTCCTTCGATCAGTCTGTCAAGGTCCCAAAAATGGTAAAAAATGACCAAGGTTCTCCAAAACTTGGTCAAGGGCCAATAGGCCCCCAACACTCACCTGTGACTCGTCCCGAGTCACTCTGATCTGGCTAACTATGCCTCGAAGGCCTCAAGCTTAGCTCGAGCTACCTTGACTTGTTTCTTCACCAGAGCCTCTTTCTCGGTGAACTCCTGAATAATCTTCTCCCTCACAGGTCCTTCCAAGCATTGTTCTACTGTGGTGACCACTTGTTCTAGTTATGCACCTCGTCCTTCAATTTTCTCAAAAAGTGTGCAAGATTCATCCTACACTGGTTGGAGTCGCTGAGTAACTCCCATGACTTTACTCTAAATGGCATGGACCTGCTATTGAACCATGTGCTATTCTTGGGACCTTTTCATCCTCTCGACCGCTGACAGTGGCTTCAACTATGCCTGCATTGATCCTGCTTATTTCTTTTCCTCCTGGAGATGTGACTCCAGTGTCCTTAGTTCGGGGTCCTCTGCAAGATTATCATAAGTCTGCGCACTTCAACTACGGATTTGTTTACATTCCAAGGCCAATGCCTTGATTCTCTGGACTGTCCTCCAGGCAGTTTCTTCTCTTTGGTCTCGCACTTCTTGCAGAGTGCTTGGCACTGCTTGTAACTCTAGTTATGCTACTCTCTATTGGAGCTGCTAAATGGCTTCAGCAAGCTTCACCACTTGATCCTCCACTTGGTCTTCTTCCATCTGCTGTAACCTCGTCACAAAGCAAAGTGCTCTAGTGACTACTTCTTTCACTCCAATCCTCTCCACGAGAAGTTTTTATTTTTCCTTCTGTATATGTGCTCTATCCTCTGCAAATTTGACTTCGATGTCATCTTTTTCTTGCTACGCAACTCAATGTTTCTCTACGGATTCCTCTTGTTCTTGCTTCAGGGCCTCTGTGGCCTGCTGTTTTTCCTCCTGGACAAGACGAAGGCGAACTTCAGTCGCATCTGCTATTCTTCGTAGCTGGGTAGGCTCATCTCCCAACTTTGTTCCTTCTGATGATGGTGGAACAGTGGATACTATGCGGCTAGAGTAGAGGGCTTGTTGTACCCCTTTCATCTCAACTTCGATTCTATCATACATGGTTTCTTACTTGGCTTCGTTGTGCTGTAAAATATTTTTTGAGGTATCTAATACAATGACAATGATGAGATCTATGTCATCCATCGTGAGTACAGTATGCATTTATGGTTTATTGGCTTTTGACTTCTTCCACGATGTAGGTTTCGTGGGGAAAACCTTTATTTTCTTGGATATCTCAGCTTCATCAAGAGGATCCATAGGCGGTGTTATTTCGCCTTGCTTCTCCTTGTATTCTTCTCCTTTTTCTTCTTCTCTATCTACTTCGTGACCTCCTCCTCCACGTGAATCTGAAGAAGTCTCTTCTGATGTGTTGTTCATCTCCTATACCTCTTCCTTTTTCTTCCTTCTATTGTTGTTGGGTGCATCATACTCTTCGCAAGTAAACACAAGAATTTCGATGAGCTCGGGGTCAGACAGTTCTACCTGGTTGAATGGTATAAGGAACTCTGCAGGTCATTCCTTAGTTATTTATTCCATGTCCTCCTCTGTGAGATTATAATAAGATTGGATCTCTTCTTTATTTCTGTATGCACACGCAGTGATATAAATAAAATTTATATCTGCATGAAACTTCACAAGTGGTCTGAACCTGTGCAGGGTGTTCATCATCATATGAGGGAAAGACACAATAGCCCTCTTCAACTGCAGGTAATAGGTGTGGAACACCTCATTTGACTACCATTTCTTAGCCATGTCTCTTGAGTGCCAGAGTGTAGCGAAGTTCACAACTAAGGGTTCAGACGACTCAATCTTAGGGAATGTTGCACCTTCTGGCATCTCCCAAGAAATGAAGGCGATGAGGATCAACATCCAACTGAAATGAAACTCATAGCCCTGATCCTGAGATTCGTGATAGTATTTCTCTAACTAGTTGACGAGGTAGCTTGCCCAGTTCATCTGTAGTCCTTCAATGCATTTTCCCGCGAGGTTAACAACAAACCATGTGACCTGCATGGGTCTGTTCTTCATTACTAGCTTACCAATGATCAATTGGCAGGCTAGGCGCACTGTTCCATTATGGATGGAGGCTACCTTGTAGCCTCTCTTCCCTTTCTCCACATCGCCATAGGAATCTTTAATTTTCTACGCAAGGGCACAATCTGCAGCCTTCCCTGGATAAACGTATTGTGGGTTTGGTCCTTGCATGCTCAATCTAATGATCCGATGGATCAACACTGGATCTACGGTGATGTATATGTCAAACCAAAAATAACCGCCATGGAAGCACAACAACGTGATTTTAACGCACGCGTTAACATCTTGATTCCTTCCAAAGTGGGGTATCTTCATTACATTAAGAATGGTGGACCTCACGATGTCCATGGTCCATGGCTAGGGGATTATCTTCATCTTCTTCCCCTTTGTCTTGTTCAAATACTTATGTGGTGTGATCATTCCATGGTTCTTGCGATCTGCCAAGTTGAAGTCACTAATATTCAACATCATAATTTTTCCTAGCTATGGTCCATCTGTGTGTATCCCCTTCGAGAGGTACGAAGTGATCAAAGTATAGTCGAAGTCCCTCAGGACATTGTCACGACTAATCGTGCCAAACAGAGGGGGGATATAGTCAGGTAAGATAGATGGGATGAGCTTCGCATTCGCCAAGTCATCATGATGCTTGGTTCATTTCTTTGTCGCAGCTCGGGATGGTCCAGATCCATGAGAAGTCTACGGGGATGCTTTCACTCCTCTCATCGATGAGGCTTGGAATCCTGTGGACATGACCTTCTCAGCCATGAGGTTTATGAAGATCTCTTCGATGTATTTCTCTACTGCATTGAAGTCACTCGACATGCATGCTCGAGATCAGGTTGGTGATCAAATACTCAATGTAACAGAATGGGTGGCGAGGTCTCAATAGGCATAGTGTGAAAGAAACTAGTTCTCCGTGGGCTCGAATAATCATTGTTTGAAAAAGTGTTCTCGGTGTAACTCTCGATGAGATAAATAGATAACATCGTAACGGATTCCTCCAATGGGTAGTAACACCTCAATCAATGCAATTCCATCTGTTATGGTGTGGTCCCAACGATCTAATGGCGATCTTTCTGGCCATAACTATGTTTCTAACTGTTCTGGGGCATCGGTCTAAGGGTCGGGACGCCTCCAACGGTCATATTGATTTGTCATGGTGAAGTGATAATTTTCATTGTTCTTCTATCCCGACGAAGTTCAAGTTCTGCAAACCTTCCTTCTGCGAAGTCCTCTCTGGAACTTCCTGCAATTTTTCTAACTTTGTTTTCTCCTTGCTGAGATTTCTGAATTTCTTCCCTATGATTTGAGTCATTGGGTTCCTCTTTCCATTATTTTTCTTATCTCCCCTTGGCATAGTAACTTCGCACTATTGTGGGTCGTTCAAGGGTAATACTTCTTCTCTTTCTGGAGTAAGTGCTCTACTCTCTTTTATGAACAGGTGTTTCAAGTCTTCCTATATTCTTTCAACTTTGGCATCCATATATCTAGTCCTCAGTAGATTTGACTTATCCTCTTGTTCTTTTAGTAAGTTCTCTATTCTTCTAGCCATGAAATTTCTTAGTTCTTGCTTTTTATGTTCTAGATCTTTCGCTTCTTGTTTCCTTCATATCCGATCTTTCTCAATCTAGGTTTTTCCTAGCAAAATAACAAATGGGGCGATGTTCTCAACAAACAATTCTTCATCTGTCAAATTTCCATGAGCACTCATAGGTATCTGGGTAAGTCTTCCACATGGGGTTATCAATTTTCCTTTAAACAATCTTATTCCTCCCAATGAAGGAACCATAGCAGACGTTCCCAAAATTTCTCAAGTTCTTTCTGTCATAATATTCACCCGTGTTTCCTCATCAAGAACACAGTCTATGTCAAAGTCTCATATTCTTGTTTCTATACACTCTTTCTCTTTTAATATCTCTCACAAGTTGACGCCTCTGTGATCATTCAGGGTTTCTTTCATCTGTAATAATATAGTCTTTGACTATTTTTTAGGTTCTATCATATCCTTAGTTTCTTGGCATGTCTCATGGTTTTCTTGTCTCATATTCATATTTTCAACTTTAGCAATCATTCTAGGGAAATCCAAAACTTCATGGTCCATAGATTTACAACAAAGACAACTAGGACCTCTACCAAGGCATTCCTTAGCAAGATGTCCCAGTATTCTGCAACTATAACAAAGAGTTAATCCTCTCTTTATTTTAAACAATCCTCAACCTTTCATGTACTTCCCACTGGGATCACAGTAACTAACCTGCAAAGAATTATTCCTAGGATCTTACATCAATTTGTTAGTCCAGACATTCTTTCTATGCATAGGAATAACATATCTTTCACTATTTATATTAGATCTACTCATATCAAATCTTCTTTCTTCTAGTTGTGCCCTAGTTTTCAGACTAGGACAAAATCTATCAAGCATTCCTAGATTAACTCTTTCAAAACAAAAATTTTCACTTATCTTACCTTTATCAGAGCACAAAGCTTTAAGATCTTACCTCTTTTCTTCAGATCTGATTCCTTTCTTAGCACAAAGCTTTGCAATCAAGTAAAATACTGCACACTAAAGTAGAATATCTACGCATAAAGATTTTTCTTCTCTTCAATTCCCAACAATCACAGTTTCAGGTCCTGGAAATGGAACCATTTGTTGGCACACATAAGGGTAGAACCAAGGTTCAACGCTTCAATAGCGCACCAACAAAACCCTAACTACCGACCCTTTCAGCAACACCTGCGAAGCAGATGAAGTGTCACCCAAGGTAGAGGCATGGGTGGTTGCAGGACTCAAGTGTATACAACCTAGATGGGACACAAATCTGTGATTACAATACTTAATAGAGCACTTAGCAGTTAGCATTCATCAGTATTTAACCTTTAGCCACATCGCAGGTCAAAACCCTAGTAACAGAATAACGCAATATCCAACAAGATCAAACACACCTAAGAACTTAGCATATAGAAATAGATCAGATCTAGCTTTCATTCACATTACTAAGCACTAAGATACTATATCAGATACATCTAACAAATAGATCACAACACTAATCATAAATCACAACAATCACATAAGAATCATAAGCACAAAGCAACCACAACACAAGATATACCTGGTTCACCCCAGTGTGGGGCTACATCCAACAACTCTTCTTCTTCTTTATTGTCTTTTGTCAATCTCCTTACATGTAGAGAGCCACAAACTAACTACACATAGGTCAGGAGATATGTGCACAGCTAGCCAGATCCTCCTTCCCTGAGCTAGCTTTAAGCACAGATATGTTCTTACAATTACTTGCACTCAGTTCTACAAGTTCTCAACACATAGTATTCACAGATCTATCTCGATCACATAGATCTGACTACTTACATCACTTGCACTTAGCACAATATCACACTGCCACATAACCTCTTTTACTTACATCACCTAGCTTCCTATTTATACATTACAAAAGGGCCTAAACAAACTAAAAATCACTAATGTGCAATGTACATACATTTAAGAATTATCATGAATAGACACATCCTTCTCAAGTATGGATGCATCCTCCTCAATCCTAATCTCTTGCACTCTCTTCTCCACATTTTCTTCATGCACACTCTCAGACACTCTCTTTTCCACATTTCTCTATAACACATTTCAAATTTGTATATTTGAAAATTAAATTTAAATGATTTTAACACATTAAATTGTATTTTTAAATTTTGAAACATGTAATACATGTGATGTGCCAACCTGAATATCATCAAAAAGAAGGGAAACTATAATGATTATATATTTGACTATTCAAATTTATTTGCAAATAAAAAAAAATTGAAATTATGAGCTACTTGACAAATGTGTATGATGAACCTAACACTACTTATATTCTACACATTAAATATACTTAAATATATACAAAAATTAGATAGCTGAAATATTCCCTTGGACTATGAACCCTTCAACTTATAAACATATCTACAAATAGAAGGGAAACTATAATGATTATATGTTTGACTATTCAACCATATTTTCAAATCAAACAAAATTGAAATTATGAGCTACTTGACTATACAATGATATTTATAAATGAAATGAAATAAAATATTTTTTTATTTCAGCACATTATCATGGAACATAAACAATCCTTTCACCATCATAAACAATATAAACATTTTATCATAGAACATAAATTCTCAAGTTTCATCATCATAAACAATATAAGAGAAATCAAAGATTAAACAATAGATTGATATTTTGAGTTCCAAATATATCATATATATAGGTTCCATAGTTACACCGCCCAATACATAGGTTCCATAGGCATTTCAGGCTAATAACAAAAACTAAGAGGCAAATAACATTTAACTCTAAAATTCTTGACTCTAAGCCATTGCTAAGATACATCTCTTCAAACCTGCAAAAGAAAACATTTCTCAAATATAAAATTTAAAAATTAAAATTAAAATATATCTACAAATTTAAAATAAAATGTACACATACCATTTTAGATAAATAAAACAAATTTTGATGAAAGAAAATTGGCATGTACCAAAAAAGTTAAGTTTCATCTTCCAACATCTCTCTGCTCCTTTTCCACCAAATAATGTAAACATATGTAACAATAAAAATAAAAATCAATAACACATATTAGCATATATACTTTATTAGAAAATGTTTTAAAGATATTTAACTTTATTAAATAAACAATGAGAAAGAATAACATACCCAACCAGAGTTCCACGGATCTAAGATTATTGCTCTCTTTTTATGATACTTTTTTGGTATTTTTTTGTTTTTGTTTTTAATTACATCATAAAGTTTCAAAACTTCTAAAATAGTTAGTCTTCATATTAAGTCATTCTTTTCATAAATATTTAATTTTCTTTTACAACCAAATGCTTTTTCAACATTTCATATATGATCTAAACAAAGTAACATCATATCTAGAAAAATTTTAAGAAGAAAATTTGTGTGTTTGGTACCCAATTTTAGTGTTCAGAGTTAGATAATACCCTAAAATTAAATTCACTTCTGTATGCAGAAAGTTCACAAATCTCCATATTAAACCATTCTTCCAGGAAAATACTTATCTCCTCTTCTGCAGTGGAATAGATGTTCTCATATAATCAAATGCCTTTTCAAATTAAAGGATTCACAAATATCCATATTAAGACATTATTTCAAGAAAATAGTTATATCTATGAAAGTTCACAAATCTCCATATTAAAAGTCATTCTTCCACGAAAATATTTATCTCCTTTTTTTGCGGTGGAATAGATGTTCTCATAGAATCTTTCATGTACATGCAGAAAACACAAATCTACACATATATTAAGTCATTCTTCAAAAACCATTTAAATATTTAATCTTTCTACATGGGATGTATTCATATTACATATAATCAAATGCTCTTTTAAATATGCCTTCATCATGATCTAAACATAAGTGAGATCATGAACTTACATAGCTTATTTGTAAATTTACAAATGTTGGTTTTTTTGGTTAGTAAGCAATTAGTTAAGAGTTTGACAATACCCCAAGAAGGAATTCACTTTGTTGTATGAAGAAAACACAAATTTCCATATTACGCCATTCTTGGACAAGAAGGAAAGGAATGTCATCGAAGAAAATTTAGAAACTTCCCTTTTTTCTGATGTGGGATAGAGTTTGTTTTCAAATAATCAGATGCTCAAGATCAAAATTAGGTCTGCATCATGATCAAAACATAATTAAGATTAAATGTACCATTTTAGAACACGATAAGATTATATAGGAGTTCTATATATTTCAAAATGATTTATCTAACCGTTGAAAAGTTATATAGACAATAGTTGAGTAACCCTTCTATAAATAGGAAAGTCTTAATTAAAAATTTGATCAAACAAAAATTTGAAAAAAGTAAAAAAAAAAATCATATTTAACACAAATAAGCTTGAACACTTATATATAAAAGGCCCAGCATAAAAACAAACTAAAACTCACTAATGTCCAATGTACATAAATTTAAGAATCATCATGAATAGACACATCCTTCTCAAGTATGGATGCATCCTCCTCAATCCCAATCTCCTGCACTCTCTTCTCAACATTCTCTTCATGCACACTCTCAGACACTCTCTTCTCCACATTTCTCTATAACACGTTTCAAATTTGTACATTTGAAAATTAAATTTAAATGATTTTAACACATTAAATTGTAGTTTTAAATTTTGAAACATGTAATACATGTGATGTGCCAACCTGAATATCATCAAATAGAAGGAAAACTATAATGATTATATGTTTGACTATTCAAACTTATTTGCAAATCAAACAAAATTGAAATTATGAGTTACTTAACAAATGTGTATGATGAACCTAACACTACTTATATTCTACACATTAAACATACTTAAATATATACAAAAATTAGATAGCTAAAATATTGCCTTGGACTCTGAACCCTTCAACTTATAAAAATATTTACAAATACAAGGGAAACTATAATGATTATATGTTTGACTATTCAACCATATTTTCAAATCAAACAAAATTGAAATTCTGATCTACTTGACTATACAATGATATTTATAAATGAAATGAAATAAAATGTTTTTAATTTCAACGCATTATCATGGAACATAAACTGTCCTTTCACCATCATAAAAAATATAAACATTTTATCATAGAACATAAATTCTCAAGTTTCATCATCATAAACAATATAAGAGAAATCAAAGATTAAACAATAAATTGATATTTTGAGTTCCAAAAATATCATATCTATAGGTTCCATAGTTACACCGCCAAATACAAAGGCTCCACAGGCATTTTAGGCTAATAACAAAAACTAAGAGGCAAATAACATTTAATACTAAAATTCTTGACTCTAAGCCATCACTAAGATACATCTCTTCATACCTGCAAAAGAAAACAGTTCTCAAATTTAAAATTTAAAAATTTAAAATAAAATATTTCTACAAATTTAAAATAAAACGTACACATACCATTTTAGATGAATAATTCAAATTTTGATTAAAGAAAAATTGGCATGTACCAAAAGTGTTAAGTTTCATCTTCCAACATCCATGTGCTCATTTTCCACCAAATAATGTAAACATATGTAACAATAAAAATAAAAATCAATAAGACATATTAGCATATATACTTTATTAGAAAATATTTTAAATATATTTAACTTTATTAAATAAACAATGAGAAAGAATAACATACCCAACTGGAGTTCCACGGATCTAAGATTATTGCTCTCTTTTTATTATACTTTTTTGGCATTTTTTTTTTTTAAATTACATCACAAAGTTCCAAAACTTCTAAAATAGTTACTCTTCATATTAAGTCATTTTTTGCATAAATATTTAATTTTTTTTTATAACCAAATGCTCTTTCAACATTTCCTACACGATCTAAACAAAGTAACATCATATCTAGCAAAGTTTTAAGAAGAAAAATTGTGTGTTTGGTAACCAATTTTAGTGTTCAAAGTTAGATAATACCCTAAAATTAAATTCACTTGTGTATGCAAAAAGTTCACAAATCTCCATATTAAGCCATTCTTCCAGGAAAATACTTATCTCATCTTCTGTAGTGGAATAGATGTTCTCATATAATCAAACTCCCTTTCAAATTAAAGGACTCACAAATTTCCAGATTAAGTCATTATTTCAAGAAAATACTTATATCTATTAAAGTTCATAAATCTCCATATTAAAAGTTATTCTTCCAAGAAAATACTTATCTCCTCTTTTTGTGGTGGAATAGAAGTTCTCATATAATCTTTCATGTACATGCAAAAAACACAAATCTGCACATATATTAAATCATTCTTCAATAACCATTTAATTATTTCATCTTTCTACATGGGATGTATTCATATTACATATAATCAAATGCTTTTTTAAATATGCCTTCATCATGATCTAAACATAAGTGAGATTAGGAACGTACATAACTTATTTGTAAATTTACAAATGTTGGTTTTTTTGGTTAGTAAGCAATTAGTTAAGAGTTTGACAATACCCCAAGAAGGAATTCACTTTGTTGTATGAAGAAAACACAAATCTCCATATTACACAATTCTGGGACAAGAAGGAAAGGAATGTCATCAAAGAAAATTTAGAAACTCCCCTTTTTTCTGATGTGGGATAGAGTTTGTTCTCAAATAATCAAATGCTCAAGTTCAAAATTAGGTCTGCATCATGATCTAAACATAAATAAGATTGAATATACCAATTTAGACCACAATAAGATTATATAGGAGTTCTATATATTTCAAAGTGATTTATCTAACCATTGAAAATTTATATAGACACTAGTTGAGTAACCCTTCTATGAATAGAAAAGTTTTAATTAAAAATTTGATCAAACAAAAATTTGAAAAAAGTAAAAGAAAAATCATATTTAACACAAATAAGCTTGAAAACTTATATATAAAAGACCCAACATAAAAACAAACTAAAACTCCCTAATGTGCAATGTACATACATTTAAGAATCATCATGAATAGACACATACTTCTCAAGTATGGATGCATCCTCCTCAATCCCAATCTCCTGCACTCTCTTCTCCACATTCTCTTCATGCACACTCTCAGACACTCTCTTCTCCACATTTCTCTATAACACATTTCAAATTTGTACATTTGAAAATTAAATTTAAATGATTTTAACACATTAAATTGTAGTTTTAAATTTTGAAACATGTAATACATGTGATATGCCAACCTGAATATCATCCAATACAAGGGAAACTATAATGATTATATGTTTTACTATTCAAACTTATTTCCAAATCAAACAAAATTGAAATTATGAGCTACTTGACAAATGTGTATGTTGAACCTAACACTACTTATATTCTACACATTAAACATACTTAAATATATACAAATATTAGATTGTTGAAATATTCCCTTGGACTATGAACCCTTCAACTTATAAAAATATCTACAAATAGAAGGGAAACTATAATGATTATATGTTTGACTATTCAACCATATTTTCAAATCAAACAAAATTGAAATTATGAGCTACTTGACTATACAATGATATTTATAAATGAAATAAAATAAAATAATTTTAATTTCAGCACATTATCATGGAACATAAACTGTCATATCACCATCATAAACAATATAAACATTTTATCATAGAATATAAATTCTCAAGTTTCATCATCATAAACAATATAAGAGAAATCAAATATTAAACAATAAATTGATATTTTGAGTTCCAAAAATATCATATATATATGTTCCATAGTTACACCACCAAATACATAGGTTCCACAGGCATTTTAGGCTAATAACAAAAAGTAAGAGGCAAATAACATTTAACTCTAATAGTCATGAATCTAAGCCATCGTTAAGATACATCTCTTCATACCTGCAAAAGAAAACATTTGTCAAATTTAAAATTTAAAAATTTAAAATAAAATATATCTACAAAAGAAAAAATGACATGTACCAAAAGTGTCAAGTTTCATCTTCCAACATCCATGTGCTCATTTTCCACCAAATAATGTAAACATATGTAACAATAAAAATAAAAATCAATAACACATATTAGCATATATACTTTATTAGAAAATATTTTAAAGATATTTAACTTTATTAAATAAAAAATAAGAAAGAATAACATACCCAACCAGAGTTCCACGGATCTAAGATTATTGCTCTCTTTTTATTATATTTTTTTGGCATTGTTTTTTTTTAAATTACATCACAAAGTTCCAAAACTTCTAGAATAGTTACTCTTCATATTAATCCATTATTTGCATAAATATTTGATTTTCTTTTATAACCAAATGCTCTTTCAACATTTCCTACATGATCTAAACAAAGTAACATCATATCTAGGAATTTTTTAAGAAGAAAAATAGTGTGTTTGGTAACCAATTTTAGTGTTCAGAGTTAGATAATACCCTAAAATTAAATTCACTTGTGTATGCAAAAAGTTCACAAATATTCATATTAAGTCATTATTCCAGGAAAATACATATCTCCTCTTCTATAGTGGAATAGATGTACTTATATAATCAAATGCCCTTTCAAATTAAAGGACTCACAAATCTCCATATTAAGCCATTATTTCAAGAAAATACTTATATATATGAAAGTTCACAAATCTCCATATTAAAATCCATTCTTCCAAGAGAATACTTATTTCCTCTATTTGCGGTGGAATAGATGTTCTCATATAATCTTTCATGTACATGCAGAAAACTAAAATCTGCACATATATTAAGTCATTCTTCAAAAACCATTTAAATATTTCATCTTTCTACATGGGATGTATTCATATTACATATAATCAAATGCTCTTTTAAATATGCCTTCATCATGATCTAAACATAAATGAGATCATGAACGTACATAGCTTATTTCTAAATTTACAAATGTTGGTTTTTTTGGTTAGTAAGCAATTAGTTAAGAGTTTGACAATACCCCAAGAAAGAATTCACTTTGTTGTATGAAGAAAACACAAATCTCCATATTACGCCATTCTTGGACAAGAAGGAAAGGAATGCCATTGAATAAAATTTAGAAACTTCCCTTTTTTCTGATGTGGGATAGAGTTTGTTCTCAAATAATCAAATGCTCAAGTTCAAAATTAGGTCTGCATCATGATCTAAACATAAATAAGATTGAATGTACCATTTTAGACTACGATAAGATTATATAGGAGTTATATATATTTCAAAATGATTTATCTAACCGTTGAAAAGTTATATAGACATTAGTTGAGTAACCCTTCTATGAATAGGAAAGTCTTAATTAAAAATTTGATCAAACAAAAATTTGAAAAAAGTAAAAAAAAAAATCATATTTAACACAAATAAGCTTGAAAACTTATATTTAAAAGGCCCAACATAAAAACAAACTAAAACTCACTAATGTGCAATGTACATACATTTAAGAATCATCATGAATAAACACATCCTTCTCAAGTATGGATGCATCATCCTCAATCCCAATCTCCTACACTCTCTTCTCCACATTCTCTTCATGCACACTCTCAGACACTCTCTTTTCCACATTTCTCTATAACACATTTCAAATTTGTACATTTGAAAATTAAATTTAAATGATTTTAACACATTAAATTATAGTTTTAAATTTTGAAACATGTAATACATGTGATGTGTCAACCTGAATATCATCAAATAGAAGGGAAACTATAATGATTATATTTTTGATTATTCAAACTTATTTGCAAATCAAACAAAATTGAAATTATGAGCAACTTGACAA
>SNQJ01S0092078.1:0-27331 GCA_010110895.2 Picea sitchensis | reverse complement strand
CAAAATGACGAAGAAAAGGATGGAAGACATGATTCATGAGGCTTTGGAAGGTGGAGGGGGCATTACACAAGCCAAAGGGAATAACCAAAAACTCATAGTGTCCTTCATGAGTTCTAAAGGAAGTCTTGGGAATGTCTACCTCTTTCATACGTATCTGGTGGTAGCCAGAACAAAGATCAAGTTTAGTAAAGAAATGGGTGCCACTCAATTCATCCATGAGGTCATTAATGACAGGAATGGGAAATGTGTCTTTAATGGTAAGTTTGTTGAGGGAATGAAAGTCAGGATGCATTCACCAAGAACCTTCTTTCTTCAGGACCATGACCACATGAGAAGAATAGGGGCTCGTACTAGGGCGGATAACGCCTCCATTAAGGAGTTCCTAGACAGTTTTCTCAACTTCATTTTTTTGGGAAAAGGGGTGACAATAAGGACTGATATTGGGAGGAAAGCTTCCTGGTACAAGGGGAATGGAATGATCATGAACACCACAGGAAGGAGGGAGTGCCTGGGGGGTGGAAAAGACCACTTGATGTTTAGAAATGATGGATTGGAGGTCTTGTGGCACCGAGGGTGTATTTGTTTCTTGTATGGCATGGAGTTGGGCAATAACACCAGAATGACCTTTTTTGAGCATCTTTTCCATGCGATGGGAACTAATGATCGTAGGTGAACCAGTGATGATGCCTTTGAACTTATATTTTTGTCCCTCCTAGTCGAATTGCATGGTTAATTTCTTAAAATCCATGAGAAAGGGACCCAAAGTCCTTAACCAGTCTGCACCTAACACATTGTGACAACTGCCCATGTCAATAGAAAACATATGGGATTTCAGGTGGTAGTCACCAATTTGGAGATGCACATTTTCACAACGCCCTCCACATTTCATGGAGCCACCATTGGCAATCATGATTTGGAAATTATTGACGGCATGAATGTAGCAATGAGTTTCTTGGGAAATGCAGCGATGAATAAAATTATGTGTTCTTCCACTATCAACCAGAATGATGACCTTCCTATTCTTGATGTAACTGATTATCTTGAGGGTTTGGGGAGCAGAGAAGCCAGTGAGAGAATTGACGACAATGACCGATTCTACTTTAGGAGGGTCTGAGGGAGGGGTTATGTCAGTGGTTTCAGGTGACTCAAACACAAGGGGCGTTTCAACATCCTCTTCCAAAATATCCTCCGAGATGGCCATAAAAATATTTTTTTATTTACACTTGTGGCCCGAGAAGTATTTTTCATCACAATTATAACAAATTCCTTTGAGTTGGCATTCAACCATTTTAGCCCTGGTCAATTTTTGGATCTTTAGTGGAGCGCAGGGAATAGTGGGATTTACGGGCTTAGTGCAAGGGATAAAGGTGGTCTTCCAGTTTTGAGAAGATACAACTTGTTGTTCTTCTTTATCTCTTTTAGTAGCCTCCACCCAACTTTGAGGCCGAGCCATGAGGACATGGGCCCAAATCTCATCCTTGAGGCCACTGATAAAACACTCTCAGAAAAAGGCATCTGACATGCCCTCTGTCTGAAAACCTAGTCTCTCAAAAGAAGATATAAAGTCTTCCATTGTTCCTGATTGTTTCAACTTTGTCAAACGACCCAAATGGTTGGTGTCAGTGTCAAAGTGTTCATAAAGCTCTGCCACAAATTGTGTCCAAGCAATATACCCTTGACGGGAAGTTTTTCTCCATTGCCAATGTTCTTGATCTAGATGGAGAAAACCATACTGGAGTTTGGCCAAGTCATCTATAATGCCATATAAAGAGAAATAATGTTCCATTTGGGCTACCCAACCCATGGGATCGGAGCCATGAAATTTGGTCACATCCACCCGTGGAAGGCGTAGGTCATGTTGAAAGTGATGGTGTTGAAAGTTAGAGGAATGTTTAGCTTCAGTATCTGAAGGTGGTTCAGATAAAGGGTTATCTGTAGGGACATGCATCTTGGTGAAGAGAATTGAAACAAAATATTCAAGATGGGTAGTCAGGTCTTGTTTGATTTTCTCCATTGAGGACTACATGGTTGTATTGATGGAGACAACATTGGCATTGAGTTGTTTCACTTCTTGTTGGGTCTCGGTGAAATTAGATTGCAAGGTATTGAAGTGAGCTTCCAGGTCTTGGCTACAAGTATGGTACATGATGATGAGGGAACCAAAATGGGGTGGGTGGGGTCAAAATTTTTGCTGAACAATGATATGTATGAATGGGATAACGGCGAAGAGATAAATCCAATGGAATAGGTCTCAAATAATGGTGAAAAAATTTTCAGACATTTTTTTTTTTTTACACCTGCGGAGTTATACTCCAGTTTGAAGAATATTGTAGTGATGAAATGCCCAAATGCCAAACCAAGAAGAAATTTGTAGTGTTTTGGCAACCCGAACATAGTTGCGCGAAAATAGATATTGTATGTTTTAATTTGTTTATGTTTATGTCCCTAAGGGTTAGGTATTCAAGGGTTCTATAGAAAAGGGTTTGCCCTGTGCTATAACTCTCTAATATACATGTGGGGTACAATAGTATTACTCAGCCCAATATCTCAGGGCACTAACTAAGGAGGCTAGACTGTACCCTTAGCCGTACTACCCGACTACCCAGGTACTAGAGAGTATCTTCCCGAGTGATGTTCTCAGTGGCACTATAGCAGTCAGGCGGCCAATCGGCTCATCTAAAGAGGGCTCCAGGTAATCTAGATCGATCTATACATAGGTGTTGTCTGATTTGTTACCACTCGAAGGGGTACCAATAGGGGTTACAAGGGTGGCCAACAGATGTGCGCTTAAGTAACACTTGTATTTCTTGTGTGTATGAATCCCTCAACCACGGGTTTATGCGCGTAATGACATATCTTTGTGGCTTAAAGACGTCGAAATATGCCTCTACCCTGGAAAAAAAAATAACCCGCAATTTCTACTGAGGAAAGTGATCTGATACCACTTGTAATATACCAGATATAAAAAGTATGCAGAACAGAAATAAAATGCTAGAAATGGGAGAATAACAACAATATAACTAGAACAATCACCACAATAACACTAAAATGATATATGAATAACAACATAAATAACACTTTGATTTTGAGAGGAATGTTCATGGGCCTCTTCGAGAGGGAAAACTCCAGTCGAGAAGATCTCTATTACAATAATATCCAATCTATGGTTCTCATACCCTCGACTCTTATTTATACTAAATATGTCTATCAAAAGAAACATCTAGTGGAAGATCCTTCTGGAAGTGGAAGCTTCTATTAGATCTTCTTACATTCGACTTATTCTATTTTATTGAAATGCCTTATTAATATTGACCTTTATTACATCCAAATATATTGTTCTACCTATGTGCGGGTTAGGACCCTAACAAATGCCCAAATTCACATCTGTATTTGTACATGGAGAGGGTCGAATTCAGGCATGTCCTTGTACATGGACAGGGTTGAATTCATGCCTGAAAATGTATTAAGCATCATGATTTTTATATTGAAAAAATATTTTAAACATTATGAGTATATGTTGTAAAATTATTTTGAATAATAAATAAAAGATAATGACAACTAAATAACTCCACTCATTTTCGTATTAAAAAAGAAAACTATAGATAAATAAATAATGTGAAAACTTATTAAACATCATGATTTTCATATTGATTTTTTTTAACCATCATTACAAGTTTTATATTGTAAAATGACTTGACTATTAAATGAAAAAGAATGACAAGTAAATAATGTCACTCTTTTTTACACTAAATTAAAGAGAATGACGCCTAAATAATGTGAAAATGTAATATATAACATGAGTTTTATATTTTAAAATGATCTAAATAATAAATAGTTCTTATGGGCCTGTCTCTGTACATGGACAGGGTCAAATTAACTAAATAACTCCACTCATTTTCATATTAAAAAAGAAAACTATAGCTAAATAAATAATGTGAAAACTTATTAAACATCATGAGTTTCATATTGATTTTTTTTAACCATCGTAATAAGTTTTATATTGTAAAATTATTTGAATATTAAATAAAAAAGAATGATAGGTAAATAACTTCACACTTTTTTACACTAAATTAAAGAGAATCACGCCTAAATAATGTGAAAACTTAATACATAACATGAGTTTTATATTTTAAAATGATCTAATCAATAAATAGTTCTTACAGACCTGTCCCTATACATGGACAAATCCGAATTAACTAAATAACTCCCCTCATTTTCATATTAAAAAAGAAAACTATAGCTAAATAAATAATGTGAAAAATTATTAAACATCATGAGTTTCATATTGATATTTTTTTAACCATCATAATAACTTTTATATTGTAAAATGATTTTAATATTAAATGAAAAAGGATGACACATAAATAACTTTACTCTTTTTTACACTAATTTAAAGAGAAGGGTGCCTAAATGATGTGAAAACTTAATATATCACATGAGTTTTATATTTTAAAATGATCTAATCAATAAATAGTTCTTATGAGCATGTCCCTGGACATGGACATGGCCGAATTAACTAAATAAATCCACTCATTTTCATACTAAAATAGAAAACTATAACTAAATAAATAACGTGAAAAATTATTAAACATCATGAGTTTCATATTGATTTGTTTTTAACCATCATAATAAGTTTTATATTGTAAAATGATTTGAATATTAAATTAAAAAGAATGACAGGTAAATAACTTCTCTCTTTTTTACAATAAATTAAAGAGAATGATGTCTAAATAATGTGAAAACATAATATATAACATGAGTTTTATATTTTAAAATGATGTAAATAATAAATAGTTCTTACGGGCATGTCTCGGTACATTCTGGCATGTTTTGTGCATGGTTACCCTTCACTGCATGGGTCCTCCTAAGTCATGACGCATCCACCAACTTGACCATCAATTGGGCCATCATGTCCCAACTTGTCCTCTTGCACCTTGCCTTGACTTTCCTCTTCATGCCTTGCCTTGACTTGTGTTGTTCCCTGCATTGCCTTGCCTCTTCGCACCTCACCTTTCCTTGTGGCATGCCCTTCCTTGCCTTGCCTCTCAACGACTTTCCTTTCCTTGCCTTGTGTCTCGATTCCTTTCCTTGACTTGCCTTCCCCGGGGAATCTAAAAAAATTTAAGTTTTGACCATCTTTACACCTTATCTGATGGTCGACTCATCTTCTTGCCTAGCGCTACCTTGCCTTTCCTTTCCTTTCCTCTTGGTGCTTTTCCCCACCTTCCCTCCTCGCACCTTGACTTTCCTTTCCTCTTGGTGCTTTTCCTTGTATTGCCTTGCCTAGGACATCTTAAAAAAATTTATTTGTGACCACCTTCACTCCTTATATGGCGATTGGCTTGTCCTCTTTCCTAGCACTACCTAGCCTTGCCTTGCCTCCTCATGTCTTTCCTTGTCTTTCCTTGCCTAGGTCGTCTTAAAAAAGTTAAGTTGTGACCACCTTCACTCCTTATCTGATGATTGGCTCATCTTCATGCCTAGAACTACCTTTCCTTTCCTTACCTCTAGGCGCTTTTCCTTGTGCCTTGCCTCTTGACACCTTGCCTTGCCCAAGCCGCCTTAAAAAATTTATGTTGTGACCAACTTTACTCCTTATCCGGTGGTTGTCTTGTCTTCTCTCCTAGCGCTACATTGTGTGGTCATTCCCAAACTTTTGTGAGATCTCCTCATGTTGACACAACTTGACTTTGCTCCTGGCACCTTCCCTTGCCTTTCCTCCTAGCACCTTCCCTTTCCTTTCCTCTTGGAATCTTGTCTTGCCTTACCTTGCATCTTGGTTCCTTGTAATGCCTTGCCTCTCGACCCCTTTCCTTGTGATTTGTATTTCCTTGCCTCCTGGAACCTTTCCTTCCCATGTGCCTTTCCATACCTTTCCTCTTAGCGCCTTTCCTTGCCCAGGCCTTTTTTAAAAAGTTAAGTTGTGACCAACTTTATTCCTTATCCGACAATTGGCTTATCTTCTTGCCTAGCGCTACCTTGCCTTGTGTCTTTCCTCTCGACATCATGCCTTTCCTAGGCCGTCTTAAATTTTTTTAATTTGTGACTAGCTTTACTCCTGCTCCGACAGTTGGCTCATCTTCTTGCCTAGTGCTACCTTGCCTTGCCTCTGGATGCATTGCGTTGTCTCACCTTCGGGCAACTTGCCTTTCCTTTGGGAACCATGCCTTTCCCAAGCCATCTTAAAAACATTAAGCCAAATCCAACATTTCTCCTTATCAGGCACCCAATTCATCTTCTTTCCTAGCTCTCCCTTGTGTGGTTGTTATCCCCTTTTCATGTTGATTCCTCATGTGGGTGCCCCTCTTGCCAACTCACCTTGTGTTGCCTTTGGGAGATCTACCTTTCCCAAGACATCCTAAAAACGTTAAGTTGGAGCCAACTTTTCTCCTTATCCATCACACAACTCGTCTTCTTGCCTCGCTCTCCCTTGTGTGGTTTTTCTCCCGTTTTCAAGACGATTCCTCATGTGGGTGTCCCTTTTGCCAACTTGCCTTGCTTTTCCTTGGGGTTCCCTGCCTTGCCCAGACTATCTTAAAAAAATTAATTTGGAGCCAACTTTTCTCCTTATGCTACACACTACCCATCTTCTTGGCTAACTCTCCCTTCTATGGTTGTTCTCCCATTTTCTCAACAAATCCTCATGTGGGTGGCCCTCTTTCCAAATCGCCATGCCTTGAATTTCGGCACCTTTCCTTGGCCAAGTCATCTTAAAAATGTTAAGTTGGAGCCAACTTTTCTCCTTATTCGACACACGACTCATATTATTTCCTATCTCTCCCTTGTGTGTTTGTTCTCCCGTTTTTGTGACAACTCCTCATGTGGGTGCCCCTCTCATCGACTCACCTTTCCTTTCCCAAGTCATTTTAAAAAAGTTAAGTTGGAGCCAACATTTCTCCTTATCCAGCACATGACTCGTCTTCTTCCCTAGATCTCCCTTGTGTGGTTGTTCTCTCATTTTCGCGACGACTCCTCATGTCAGTGCACCTCTTGTCGACTTACCTTGCCTTGCCTTTGGGTTCCTCCCTTTCCCAATTCATCTTAAAAAAGTTAAGTTGCAGCCAACGTTTCTCCTTATCTAGCACATGACTCATATTCTATCCTAGTTCTCCCTTATGTGGTTGTTCTCCCATTTTCGTGACGATTTCGCATGTGGGCACCCCTCTTGCCAACTCCCCTTGCCTTGTGTTGGCACAAGGGAAGACCCAGGGTTCAACGCTAACACAACACACCAACAAAACCCTGACTATAATCCCTTTAGGCAACTCTTGCGAAGAATATGAAGTCTCACCCGAGGTAGAGGCAGGGGTGGTTGTCGAACTCAAGTGTCTACAACCTAGTTGGGAGACAGATCTATGATCACAACACTTAATAGAGCACTTAGCAGTTAACATTCATTATCTTTTACCCTTATTCACATCGCAAGTCAAAACCCTAATTACAGAACAACATAGTATCCTTCAAGATCTAATCACATTTATCCATTTAGCACATAGCATCAAAGAAGATCTAACATTCATTCATATCATAAGAACTAAGCCAGTATATCATATGCATCTAACATAAAGATTACAACACTAAGAATAAATCACATTAATAACATATCAACCATATTGCACAAAGAAACCATAACATAGGATATATGTGGTTCACCCTAGTGTGGGGCTACATCCACCAACTCTTCTTCTTCTTTATTATCTTCTACCAATCTTCGTACATGCACAGAGCTACAGAACCCACTCCACATAGGACATGAGATATGTGTGCACCTCGCCAGATCCTCCTTCCCAAAGCTAGGTACGAGCACAAAGCCTTCTTCAATCACTTGCACTTATCTCTGCAAGTTCTCAACACACAGTATGCACTAAGCCCATTTGATCACATAGATCCAACTACTAGGTCTCCCCTTCCTTACATCGCCTAGATATCAATTTATATATTATAAAAAGGGCCTAAACATCGGTAAAACCATGGGCCGACATTCCATACCCGTTACGTAAACCCTAATCCCCAAAAATACCCCAAAAAGGGGGCGAGATCCTGCAATCTCCACTTCGCCTGGGTACGCTCCATCTTCGACCAGCCTGTCGAAGTCCCAAAAAGTGGTCAAACATGACCAAGGTTATCCAAAAATTGGTTAAGGGCCAACAGACCCCAACACTCACCTGTGACTCATCCCGCGTCACTCTTGTCTGGGAAGCTATGCTTCGAAGGCCTATAGCTTGGCTCAAGCTGCTTCAAATTTTTGTTTCACCAGAGCCTCCTTCTCGATGAACTCCTGGATGACTTTCTCTATGACTGGTCCTTCCAAGAGTTGTTCTACTATGGTGACCACTTGCTCTAGTTGTGCTCTGTGTCCCTCTATCTCCTCAAAAATTGTGCAGGCTTCATCTTGTACTGGCTGGAGTCTCTGGGTCACTTCTATGAATTTACTCTAGATGGCACGGACCTACTACTAAACTGCACACTATTCCTATGATCATTTCATCTTCTCAACTGTTGAACGCAGTTTCAACTGCGCTTGCACTATTGATGCTTGTTTCTTTGCCTCTTGAAGTTTTTCTTTTAATGCTCTGATTTTTGGGTCCTTTGCAAGGCACTCATAGGTCTGTGCATTGTGGTTTCTGAGTAGCTTACATTCAAAGGCCAACACCTTGATTCTTGCAACTCCACTCCTGGAAGTTTCTTCTCTCTGGTCTCACACTTCCTACGGAGTGCCTGGAATTGCTTGCAATTCCAGTTCTGCCACTCTTTCTTGAAGTTGTTGAATAGCTTCAGAAATATTCTCCACTTGAATCTCCATTGTATCTTCTTCTATATGTGAAAGGCCCGACATAGAGCGAAGGGCTCTAGTGAATGCCTCCTTGATTCCCATATGTTCTATGAGCAATTATTTTTTTTCCTTCTGGATCTGCGCTCTATCGTCTGCAAACTTCGCTTGGAGTTCATATTTCTCTTGTTGCGCAATTCGATGTTTCTATAGGGCTTCCTCCTTTTCTTGCTTGATGGATTTTGTGGCCTGCTCTTTTTCTTCCTCAACACGATGAAGGTGAGCATCTCTCACATCGGCTAATTGGCGTAGTTGGGCAGGCTTGTATCCTACTTCTATACCTTCTGATGATGATGACGGCACTGTAGACACTGTGCGTCTCAAGTAGAGGGATTTTTGTACCCCTTTCAGCTCCAATTTGATCTTGTCATACATTGTCTCCTGTTTGGCTTCGTTCCACTACAAAATTTCCTCCGAGGTGTGATGCAGACCCCCTACCTCAGCAGGGTTTTGTGACCTCCTGGTCTCTAGATCAATCTTCTTCTGAGTCGAAATAGCTCTCTGGAATCCTACTGGAACCCCCTGAATGAATCCATAGGTCCATTTAATTCCCTAGTACAAGCTTTGAGAAAACCTATGCACGCGCTCAGCTTTCAGCGCTTTTCTCTGTTCTGAACCAACACACCTTTCGCATTTCGGGGTTTCAGGACTCCTGCATGCAAGCTCTCCCAGGCTCCTTGTCCCTCCAACTCCTGGTCATCAAAACGCTGAAAAGGTCTTAACGACTCTGGGTTCTCCCTTATCCTCCATCCACGTGACCACCACTCTTTGACCATGTGCTTAACATCAAAGCACTACCAGCTTTTCACGATTCGGGGAATTCTGATGCAAGCATTCCTCCTGTTCTCTGTCTTTCAAAATGCCAAAACCTGAAATAGGGCCTAACTCCACAGCTCCTCCCTTAAGTCACTTTTCATATGACCAATCCTTTGACCTGGTGCTATTCCTTTGAATGCTTTCGGGTTTTCGCGATTCGTGAATTCACGATTCCGGCTACAATGATTCTAGGTCCTTCAAATTCCCACATTCTGAAATGTCAAAATCTACCCATGACCACGGTCCACTTTTCGGGATTTCATAATTTTCGATTTCATGATTCTGGCTGCAGACGATTCTAGGTTCTTCGAACTCCTGGGCCCCGAAATGCCGAAATCTCCCCCTTGAGAGATCAACGGTCCAGATTCCTCTTGAACCGACAATCACGATCCAATTGGATCAATGACCCACAACCTTTCGATATTTTTCCTGAACCTTGACCTCTTGCCACGTGTCCTCCTTGATGAACGTTGTTGGTCGTTTTGCAATTTCATGAGTCGGGACTTCTTGTCTCATGACTCCTTCTCCTCAAACTCTTGGTGTCCAAATCCCTGATGGGATTGGATCTTTGACACCTGTCCTCCAAAATGGATGGTCCTGATGCTTTTGAGACTTGATGAGTCCTCTCCCTTCTTCTGTTATGAGGTTTAAACCTCACGCATCTTTTTTGGATCTGATGGCTCACGAAAATTCGGCACTTCTCCCTCGAATTTTCTACCATCCGTTCTACCCTTCTGTGCAGCTTCCCAAGGATTAAACCCCTCGCACCTTCTTCCAAATCCAATGGCTATCGGTCCTTGGTGCTAGATCTGACGGCCGAGAGCCTTTTTCCTATCCACCTCCCAGGGACTAAACCCCATGCACGTATTCTTGATCCAGTGGCTCTAGTGCCACTGTGCTCCAGATCCGACAGCTGGCGTGATTTCGTGAACCGGGAGTTCACATTGCAGCGACTCCAAAATCACTCGCCACTCCAAACCTCGAACTCTAAAATAGCGAAATTCGAGTGTGAGATCAACGGCCCCTGATGCTTCTCATCCAACGACCCACGTGATTTTGAAACTTCTCTATGGAATCTCTCCACCATCCATACAGCTCCTTTCCTGGGGTGCTTCTAAAGGCTTAAATCCCTCGCAACTTGGTGCGATCCTATGGCTCTTGGGATTTCATCACTTCTCCATGAAGTGTCTCCACCATTCCTTTTAGCTTCTCTCCTGCGTGACCTCCCAGAGGTTAAAATCTATGCACCTTCCTCCGGATCCGATGACTACCATTTCTTTGCACAAGATCTGACGACAGTTGTGCTCCCTCCTGAGCTTGAGAACTTATTCCTTCCCCTTGGAATATTTTCTGAATTTTCAAAGGCCTCGACCTTCGCTTCCCCTATGAGCTCAATTCCTTTGGATCTCACCTATGTTCGAGGAATGATGTCCCTCCTAATCTTCGTTTTCTCGGAGATTTAATCTTGCACACACTTTGCATTCGAGGATCTCGAATAACTCAAATTCAAGAAGTTTTCTTGAAAAGAAAACTCCTTATGCCCACCTGGCGGTCTCCTTCTCAACGCACACATTGCAGAACCTACAGAGTATTTAGTGACCCTGTGAGTGTCTTCTCCTCGACACTTCTCTTTTCTCAAAACTTGAAATAGAGTTCCCTAGTGCACTCTATGCACTCGCTCAATTCCCTCTTGGTAGAGCTCTCTGGAACCTTCAGTAGTTCTGTCTTCCCTGAACTCGAGATAGAGTTCCTTCCTGTGCACTCCTTGCACCTCTGTTGATGAAGGTTTAACGTTATCCCTCTTGAGCTTTCCTGAGGTTGTCTCACCTCTGTCAACACACACCTTGAGGACTATAGGCACTCCTTGCACTCAGAAACTCCTAGACAGGACGAAATTGAAACTTATGAAATACTTCACCAGTTATGCATTTAAACATGAAATGCATAAAAACATGTAAACATCAAACACAAAGTATGTAGGAAAAATTGCTTTTCTATTAATCTGTATGTCTATACAAATGTTTATAAAGATTGGACTATAATAAGTCTCATCTCTCTCTCAAGACCTCTTTGCTCTGGTCTCTCCTCCTAACTCTCTACTCTAATTTCTTAATTACAAAGTGAGGGCTCCCATGAGCTTATCCTCAACCACTGTCTCTGAGATATCGCTATCACAGAGTGGCTCCTACGGCTACATTACATAAGAGGAAGTCACAAACCTGACTGATATGGACTTGTTGTAGTCAACCATTAAAGGAAACCTCAACCACTACCTATACAAAGGCGTGGTGTGGCATTAAAAGCCTTACAACATTTATTGAAATTTCGAATTTCAAAATTGAAAGGGTTGCGCCTCTCCCTTTCTCCATTAAATGTGTGTTGGATATGTTGGCTGGCTTGCATGCTGTTGACATGGAACGATGCTCTTGCATCATACTCCTCAGCTGGAAAAATCATGATCTCCTGATCATGAGCTCCTCTTATCCAGTGTTGAAATCCACCTGGATCCCAAAATTTCCCTTGGAGTTGTCGATCTACTCCTCTTCTTTGTTGTTTCTGTTGTTGTTTCCCTGCTACTCTTGCAGGCTCCCTTCTACTCAACTTCTCATTGTTGGTAGTCTCTGCTGCTAAACTCAACATCAACCTTATGATTTCTTCAATTACGTCGTCCAGCTGCTCCAGTGGCTAGCTCTCCTTATGCAGTCTCCTCAACTTCACTTATTCCCAACAAATGGATCGATCAAATAGATCTCCCATGCCATATTTTTCCTCTGTGTCCTCAACTTTCCATCCTGTTGCAAAATTCAGCTTTGCAGTCTTATTTTCTTGACTGACATGTTGTTCAGTCACCTTCTCTAACAGATTAGCTTCTACCATTTCCCCTTGTGCTAGCTGAATTCCAGCTTCCTCCAGCTGCTCCTCAGACTAGAATTCTCCTTCATCTTCTGCTGCACGCCTCGGTGTTGTAGTTATCATCTGTTCAGGTCCCTGGCTGGAAATTCTGAGCGATTCCTTGGAATTCTCCTCTGCTAACATATGCATGATTGTCTCCTCGTGGCATCCATATACTGGCTCTGGATTGTTCAACAAATCCTCCAATATCTCTAACTCCATTTCCCATGGAGTGAGCATCTTATTTGCATGCTCCTCTTCTGTTGGGGAAAACATTAGTGGTTGCTCCTCCTCTCCCTCTATGACAGTCATTTTTGGCTATCCTTCTTCTATTGTTGCTTCTGCAACACATACTCTGGCCTCAATTGGGCTGCTTGGTAGGAATACTTCAATTCCCCCAATGATCAAAATGTATTTCTGACCTTCCTTCGTCAGCACTCCTTGTTGATCCGATATCTGCTCTAAGTTCATGAGACTTTCACATAGCCTCATCTTTTCCCCCTTGCCCACTTGGCATCTTGGGAATTTTCTACTGCCCACCTAGTAGTGTATGATACCGACTGGTCCCATCTCATTACCCACCTGGCAATCTGAACTTTCACCACTACCCCCTTGGTAGTATGCGAGACCTTTCGTTGATCTCTTCCCATTGCCCATTTGGCAGTTTATGAGATCAATCGATCCCATCTCCATCAGCACTCCTTCCTGACCTGAACTCATCCCAGAGTTCATGAGACTTTTAGACAGTGTCATCTTCTCTCCCTTGCCCACTTGGCAATATGGGATTTCTACCCTGCCCACCTAGCAGTTTACGAGATCTTAAGCTAATATCATACCATTTCCCTCATGGAAATATGAATTTCCATTGTTGTCCTCCCGACAGTCTATGAGATCCTCCAATGATCTCATTTCATTTCCCACTTGGAAATTGGAAAATTCATCTCTTCCCTCCTGGCAGTTTATGAGACGTGAAACTGATCTCTCTTCCTCATCACTGAGGGTTTCTCCAACTTTTGTCTCACAGATGCAAAATAGCTCTATGTCACTAAGGTGTTCAGCATACCTCAGCCATATTTTCAACAGCCTTTGTTGTCTTTTGGCCAACAACTCCTTGACTGGCCACTTCACCTTCTTTTTCATGGGCCATTCATACACCCATCGTGTTCTTCCACTCTGTTGCATTCAAAATGAAAGCCCCTCCATCCTTGCTCTTATCTCGGCGATTTCTTTATACATCTCAACCTTTCTCTTCATTTTTTGGCGGTCCTCTCTTTGACCATGCTTATGGCCTTTAGTAGTCATCTTCTTCCCTTTGAATATTCTGTGGTTGTTACTCTGCAACTGAGAGAATTTCCAGTATCTCCTACAGTCCACCAAACTGTCTATTTGTTGTTGCAACTGGGAGAATTTCCAGTATCTCCCAGGGATTAAACCCCTCGCACATTCTTCTGGATTTGACGACTATCGTTCCTTGGTTCTAGATCTAATGGCCCAGATCCTTTTTCTTGTGCACCTCCCAGGGACTAAACCCCGTGCACATATCCTTGATCCAGTGGCTCTCAGGCCACTGCACTCCAGATCCAACTACTGGATATTTCATGAACTGGAAGTTCATGATGTAATGACTCCAAAATCACTCACCTCTCCAAACCCCAAACCATGAAATAGTGAAATTTGAGCGTGAGATCAACGGCCCTTGATGCTTCTCATCCAATGGTCCACATGATTTCAAAACTTCTCTATGGAGTGTCTCCACCATTCATACAGCTCCTCTCCTGGGGTGCTTCTAAAGGCTTAAATCCCTCGCAACTTGGTGCGACCCTATGGCTCTCGGGATTTCAGCACTTCTCCACGAAGTGTCTCCACCATTCCTTTCAGCTTCTCTCCTGCGCGACCTCCCAGAGGTTAAACTCTATGCGCCTTCCTCCGGATCCGATGACTATCGGTTCTTTACACAATATCTGACAGTAGTTGTGCTCCCTCCTGAGCTTGAGAACTTATTCCTTCCCCTTGGAATATTTTTCAAAGTTTTAGAGGCCTCGACCTTCGCTTCCCTTGTGAGCTCAATTCCTTTGGATCTCGCCTATGCTCTAGGAACGTTTTCCCTCCTGAGCTTCGCTCTCTCATAGATTTACTCCTGCACACACTTTTCATTCGAGGATCTCGAATAAGTCATATTCGAGAAGTTTTCTTGAAAAGAAAACTCCTTACGCCTACCTGGCGTTCTCCTACTCGATGCACACCTTGCAGAACCTATAGAGTATTCAGCAACCCTGTGAGTGTCTTCTCCTTGAAACTTCTCTTTTCTCAGAACTCAAAATAGATTTCCCTAGTGCACTCTATGCACTCGCTTGATGCCCTCTTGGCAAAGCTCTACGAAACCTTCAATAGTTTTGTCTTCCCTGAACTCGAGACAGAGTTACTTCCTGTGCACTCCTTGCACCTCTGTTGATGAAGGTTCAATGCTATCCCTCTTGAGATTTCCTGAGGTTGTCTCACCTCTGTCAACGCACACCTTCCATACTATGTGCACTCCTTGCACTTGGAAACTCCAAGACGGGACAAAATTGAAACTTATGAAATACTTCACCAATTATGCATTTAAACATGAAATGCATAAAAACATGTAAACATCAAACACACAGTATGCAGGAAAAACTTATTTTCTATTAATCTGTATGTCTATACAAATGTTTACAAAGACTGGACTGTAACAAGTCTCACCTCTCTCTCGAGACATCTCTGCTCTGGTCTCTCCTCCTAACTCTCTACTCTAATTTCTTAATTACAAAATGAGGGCTCCCATGAGCTTATCCTCAACCACTGTTTCTGAGCTATCACTATCATGGAGCAGCTCCTATAGCTACATTACATAGAAGGAAGTCGCAGACCTGACTAATCTAGACTTGCTGCAGGCAACCATTAAAGGAAACGTCAACCACTACCTATACAAAGGCGTGGTCTATCATTAAAAGCCTTACAACATTTATTGAAATTTTGAATTTCAAAATTAAGAGGGTTGTGCCTCTCCCTTTTTCCATTAAATGTGTGTTGGATGTGCTAGATAGCTAGCACACTGCTAACATGGAGCGATGCTCCTGCATCAAGGTGTCTGATACAACTATGATGATAAGGTCAATATCATCCACCGTGAACACAATCTGTAATTGTGGCTTAGCAGATTTTGACTTCTTCTACGTTGAAGGTTTCTTCAAGGAAACCTTTCATTTCTTCGACGTCTTGGGCTCTGTTAGGGGATATTTAGGCAATGTCACTTCACCATGTTCCTATTTCTTTTCTTCCCCTTCATTCTCTTCCTGGTCTACTTCATCATCTCTTCCTCCTCCTGGTGGATCTAGTGTAGTTTCCTTTGATGCACTGTTCATTTCTTGTACTTATTCCTTCTTTTTCCTTCTTCTATTGTTGGGTCCATCATACTCTTCTTGAGTGATTACAGGACTTTCGATGAGGTTGGGGTCAGAGAGTTGTTCCTGGTTGACTAGTACAAGGAATTCTGCAGGCCATTCCTTAGTTATTTATTCCATGTCCTCCTCTGTGAGTTTGTAATAGGACTAGAGCTCTTCCTTATGTTTGTCCCCACGTGCAGTGATGTAAATGAAGTTCATGTCTGCATGGAACTTCACAAGTGGTTGGAACCTATGTAGTGTGTTCAGTGTCATGCGAGGGAAGGATTCAATGGCCCACTTTAGCTGAAAATAATAAGTGTGTAACACCACATTGGATTGCCATGTCACTCGAGTACCAGAGCGTAGTGAAATTTGTGGCCAGTGGCTCGAAGGACTCAATTTTAGGGAAGGTCGCTCCTTCCGGCATCTCCCAAGCGATGAAGGAACTTAGAATCAACAACCAACTAAAATGAAACTCATAGCCCTGGTCCTATGCTTCATGGAAATATTGCTCCAATTGGTTGACAAGGTAGCTCACCTGGCTCATTATCATCCCTTTGACACATTTTCCAGTGAGGTCGACGACGAACCCCATGACCTGCATTGGTCTATTCTTCCTGACGAGCTTACTAACAATCAACTGGAAAGCTAGGAGAACTATTCCATTTTGGATGAAAGATACCTTGTAGCCCCGCTTCCCTTTCTCTACATCGCCATAAGTGTCTTTTATGTGTTGCACCAGGGCATGATCTGTAGCCTTCCCTGGGTAAACATCCAGAGGTTTGGGTCCTTGCAAGTTGAATCTGGTGATCCGATGGATCAGCGCTAAATCTACGGTGATGTGCTTATCCAACCATAGATCACCACCATGATATCACAACAGGATTAGTTTAACGCATGCGTTAACCTCCTAATGTCGACTGAAGTGTGGTATCTTCATTACATTAAGGATTGTGGACCTCACTATGTCCATGGTCCAAGGTTGAGGAATTATGTTTGTCTTCTTCCCCATTTCCTTTGTTAAATACTTGTGTGGGGTGAGCATTCCATAATTCTTATAATCTCCTATGTTGAATTCACTAATATTGAGCGTCACAATCTATCCCAACTATGATCCAACTATGTTTATCCCCTTCAGGAGGTACATAGTGATCAGTGTATAGTCTAAGTCTCTCGGGATGTTGTCATGACTAACCATGCCAGCCAGAGGTGGGATATAGTTAGGCAGGATCGACGGGATGAGCTTCGCATTTTCCAACTCGTCGTGATTCTTTCTCTATTTCTCTATTGCAGTTCTAGGGGGGCTAGATCGATGTGCAGTCAATGGGGAGGCTTGAAAGCCTCTTTTCAACAAGGCCTATGCTCCTCTAGACATGAAATTCTCTACCATTAGACCTATTATAATTTATTCCATGGAATTTTCCACTGCACTTCATTTTCCCGACATGCACGCTCATGAATAAATATTTTCGGTAGGCAAACAAACACTCAGGATAGCTAAATGGGTGGTGAAGTCTCAATAAGAACAACACGATAACAATCAGTTCTCTGTGGACTCAAATAATCATAATTCACAAAAGTGTTCTCATTGCAACATTTGACGGGATAAATAGACAACATTATAATGGATTCCTCCAATCGGTCAAAAAGCCTCAATCAATATGATTCCATCTGTTATGGCACGATCCCAATAGTCCAACAGTGAGATTTTCGGCAATAACTTCTTTTCTAGCCATTCTGGAGCATTATTCTAACAGTTGGGATGCCTCCAATGGTCATATTGCTTTGTCATGGTGAAGTGCCAGTCTTTTCTCCTCTGCTATTCTGGAGAAGTTCAAGTTCTGCAATCCTTCCTTCTGCGAAGCTGTCTCTGGAACCTCCTGCAATTTTTATAGCTTTGCACTCTTCTTACTGAGATTTCTAGACTTCTTTCCTATGATCTGCGTCTATGGATTCCTCTTTCCAATTTTATTCTTGTATGCTCTTAGCATAGTAACTTTTCACTATTGAGTGTCTTTCAAAGGTTATGAGTGGAATACCTCTTCTCTTATTATTTCAGGGGTAGGTGCTCATTTCTGCTGAATGGACAGGTGTTTCAAGCCTTCCTGCATTTTCTCAACTTTGACAACTACATCTTTAGTCCTCAGTTTCTTCGACTGGTCCTCTTGTTTGTCTAATAAGTGTGTTATTCTCCTATCCATGAAATATCTTAATCCTTTCTTTTTCTGTTCTAGCGCTTCCTCTTCTTCTTTCCTTCAGATCTGGTCTTTCTCAATCCAGGTTTTTCCTAGCAAAAGAGAAAATGGGGCGTTGTTCTCAACAAACATAATGACCTCAAATTATTCTTCTATTGATTATCCATAAGAAATCGTAGGTATATGAGTAAGTCTTCCACATAGGGTTATCATCTTTCCTTTAAACAATCCTATTCCTCCCAATGAAGGAACCATAGCAGGCTTTCCCAAAATTTCCCAAGTACTTTTTGTCATGATATTCACCTGTGTTTCCTTATCCAGAACACAGTCTATGTTGAAGTCTCATATTCTTGTTTCTATGTACTCCTTCTCTTTTAAGATATCTGATAAACTAATGTCTTTTTTATCATTCAACATTTCTTTTATCTGCAATAATATAGTCTCTGATTATTTCTGGTGTTCTAGCATGTTCTTAGTTTGTTGACCTTCCTCATGGTTTTATTGTCTTATATTCATCTTTTCAACTTTACCAATCATTCTAGAGAAATCCAAAACTTCATGGACCATGGATTTACAACAAATACAAATAGAGCCTCTACCAGGGCATTCCTTAACAAGGTGTCTCAGTCTTCTGCAACTATAACAAAGAGTCAATCCTCTCTTTCTCTTAAATGGTCCCCAGTTTTTCCTATAATGCGCACTAGGATCATAGTGATAAACCTGCAAAAAATTATTTCTAGGGTCCTGCATCCACTTGTTAGTCCAAAAATCCTTTTTATGCATAGGAATAACATATCTTTCATTAGTTCTATTAGATCTATTCATATCAAATCTTCTCTCTTCTAGTTGTGCCCTAGTTTTCAAACTAGGACAAAATATATCAAACATTCCCAGATTCATTCTTTCGAAACAAAAATGTTCCACTTATCTTACCTTTATCAGAGCACAAAGATTTAATATCTTGCCTCTTTTCTTCAAATCTGATTCCCATCTTAGCATAGATCTTTGCAAGTCAAGTAGAATATTGTGCACCACAGTAGTAGATATGCGCACAAATATTTCTCTTTCCTTCAGTTCCCAGCAATCATAGTTTCAGGTCCTAACAACGAAACCATTTGTTGGCACAAGGGAAGACCCGGGGTTCAACGCTAACATAGCGCACCAACAATACCCTAACTACCGACCCTTTCGGCAACACTTACGAAGTAGATGAAGTCTCACCCAAGGTAGAGGCAGGGGTGGTTGTAGGAATCAAGTGTCTACAACCTAGCTAGGACATAGATATGTGATCACAACACTTAATAGAGCACTTAGCAGTTAAAATTCATTATATTTTACCCTTATTCACATCGCAGGTCAAAACCCTAATTGCAAAACAACATAGTGTCCTTCAAGATCTAATCACATTTATCCATTCAGCACATAGCATCAAAGAAAATATAACATTCATTCATATCATAAGCACTAAGCTATTATATCATATGCATCTAACATAAACATTACAACACTAAGCATAAATCACATTAATAACATATCAACCATATTGCATAAAGCAACCATAACATAGGATATACGTGGTTCACCCCAGTGTGGGGCTATGTCCACCAACTCTTCTTCTTCTTTATTATCTTCTGCCAATCTTCGTACATGCACAGAGCTACAAATCCCACTCTGCATATGACAGGAGATCTTCATGCACCACACCACATCCTCCTTTCCTGATATAGGTACGAGCACAAATCCTTCTTCAATCACTTGCACTTAGCTCTACAAGTTCTCAACACACAGTATTTACTAAGCCAACCAGTCATGCACTAAGCCAATTTGATCATATTGATCCAACTACTAGGTCCCCCCTTCCTTACATCGTTTAGATATCTATTTATATATTAAAAAAAGGGAATAAACATGGGTAAACCCATGGGTTGGCATCCCATACATGTTACATAAACCCTAATCCACAAAAATCCCCAAAAAAGGGGGCGAGATCCCACGATCTCCGCTTCGCCTGGGTGCGCTCTGTCTTCGACAAGCCTGTCGAAGTCCCAAAATGTAGTCAAACATGACCAAGGTTCTCCAAAACTTGTTCAAGGGCCAACACCTTTCCCAGGCCATCTTACAAAAGTTAATTTGGAGACAACGTTTCTCCTTATATGGCACACGGCTCATCTTCTTAACTAGCTCTCCCTTGTGTGGTTGTTCTCCCGTTTTCGTGAAGATTGCTCATGCCAGTGCCCCTCTTTCCAACTCGCCTTTCCTTGCTTTTGGGCACCCTGCCTTGCCCAAGGCATCTTAAAAAAGTTAAGTTGGAGAAAAATTTTCTCCTTATTTAGCACACAACTCATCTTCTTTCCTAGCTCTCCCTTGTGTTGTTTTTCTCTCGTTTTTGCGAGGATTCCTCATGTGGTGCCCCTCTTTCCAACTCTCCTTGCCTTGCAATTGGGTTCCCCTCTTTCCAACTCTCCTTGCCTTGCCTTTAGGTGACCCTATTTCCAACTCTCCTTGCCTTGCATTTGGGTGCCCCTCTTTCCAACCCGCCCAAGCCATCTTAAAAAATTTAATTTAGAGCCAACTTTGATATTTTTCCGAAACACGACTCGTCTTCTTCTCTATCTCTCCCTTGTGTGGTTTTTCTCCTGTTTTTGTGGTGCTTCCTCATGTGGGTTCCCCCCTTGCCAACTTGCCTTGCCTTGACTTTGGGTGGCTTACCTCTCCTAGACCATCTTTATAAAGTAAAGTTGGAGACAAATTTTCTCCTTATCTGTCAGTCGGCTCATCTTCTTGCCTAGGTCTCCCTTGTGTGGTTGTTCTTTCATTTTCGTTACGATTCCTCATGTGGGCACCCCTCTTGCCAGCTCGCCTTGCATTGCATTTGGGTCCCCTGCCTTATTTTCATTACAATTCGTCATGTGGGTGCCCCTCTTTCCAAATCGCCTTACAATGCATTTGGGCACCTTGCCTTGTTTCATTATGATTCCTCATGTGGTTTCCCATATTTCCAACTCACCTTGCGTTGAATTTGGGCACTCTGCCTTGTTTTCGTTATGATTCCTCATGTGAGTGCCCCTCTTGCCAACTAACGTTGTCTTTCATTTGGGTGCCCTGCGTTTTTTTCGTTATGATTCCTCATGTGGGTGCCACTCTTGCGAACTCACCTTGCATTGAGTTTGGATGCCATTCCTCATTTTCATTATGATTTCTCATGTGAGAGCCCCTCTTTCCAACTCACCTTGTGTCGTGTTTGGGCACCCTACCTCATTTTCATTGAGATTCCTCATGTCGTCACCCCTCTTTCCAACTCGCCTTGTGTTGCATTTCAGCGCCCTACCTCATTTTCCTTTTGATTCCTCATGTGGGTTCCCCTCTTGCTAACTCGCCTTGTGTTGTGTTTTGGTGCCCTGCCTCTTTTTCATTACAATTCCTCATGTGGGAGCCCCTCTTTCCAACTCGCCTTGCCTTTCCTTTGGGCACCCAGCCTTGCCCAGGCCATTTTTAAAAAGTTATGTCGAAGCCATAATGTTTCCTTATCTCGCATTTGACTCATCTTATTTACTAGTGCTCCCTTGTGTGGTTGTTTTCATTGTGATTCCATGTATAGGGACAAGCCTAAATTTGTCCATGTCCACCAACTAAAACATAAAAAAATATCTAAATAAATGAAATTTAAATTAATTTAAGAAAAGAGTTTAGAATTACCTTGAACTCGAAGAAGCAACAACAATAAGCAACCAACAATAACCAACACCAACCGTAACCAATAGAAACCAATGCCAGCAGTAACCACTGCCAGTAGCAACCACTGCCAGCAGTAGCCAGCATCAACCACCAATCAACAACAACCAACGCCAATAGCAACCACCTCCAACATCAACCACCACCACCAGCAACCAACATCAACCACCAACAACCAATAGACTCTCAACAGTTTGAAAAGTGTCAAATGATCGATGTGCGGGAGATATATAAAACTATTTTTGACCGAATGGTTTTTTTCGAATAAATACCATTTTCAGCTGAAACAATGTTACCACATGAAAACATCCATCCATATTATTTTAGCCGAAACATCTTTCGGTCGAAAATATGTTACCGTATGAAAAAAAAATATGTTTGGATAATATGGTACATGACAGTTGAGGTCGTTGTCATGGTACCATTTGATTTGACATCTAAAGGTTCAACCAAAAAAACTTGTCTTTTGACCAAAAGAATTAGTAGTTCAGACAAAAAAATGTCACTAGGAATTTTGGAGACCTGATTCTCACAAAGGTTTTACCAACCTTCATGATTTTACCCATACCAGACATCTTTACAAAACCTCTACTAACAAGCACCTTTGAAAATCTTAGGCATAAATTAGGAGTAATTCCAATACCTCATTAAAACTACAAAAGTTTCATCAGAAGAAATAAACACATGGACAGAGGGAACATCAGCTCAGAGGGAGCATCGCCTCAAGGGGAGGGAAGAAATATTTATTCTTTCATTTCTATCAAAGGGGGAGGAGAAGCAGTAAAAACCCGATTAAAAATAGAGAGTTTTACTTTGTTTCCATCAATGCCAAAGGCAGAGAATGTTGGACCTAATATTATGGGGCTGGCATTGATTACAAAGAGGACCAATATGTTCAATGTTGGGCATGGATTTGGTATTGGAATTGATACAAAAATAATCAAGTATATTTCAATAAGTTTAGTATAAAAGACTCAGCAAGAAAAGTCTCGACCAATAAAGCCTTAATTCTTGTCAGAAACAATTGTTTCAACTAGTCAAACCCTAAGTCGATTTGAAACATTCAAATGGGTCAACACGACTATATAAATGAAAGGAGAAAGGATCTAAGTCAAGTGTTTCAATAAAATGCAGTAGATATCAAGAAGTTCGGTATAAACATCTCAACAAGAAGTTGAAGTTAAAGAAGTTGAAAAAGTCGAAAGTTGAAGTCAAAGAAATATGGGGTTGAAATCGAAGAGGTCAAAGGAGAAAGTCAGATAAATAGAAGAAGTCGAAGGTCAAAATCGGATAAGTATAAGAATTCGAAACTGAAGCAAATCAGGATGACCAAAGACGAATTACATAAGTCTATTTTCCTGTAAGTTGAGTCGGTCCAAGAAATAAGTAACCTAAAGGTCGAAGTCGAAGCAAACTTAAACTGGGAAACACAAGTTGGCTCAAGGTTGAAGAAATTTAGGTGGACCTGAATCTAAATACTCAATTCGAAATTTCCCCTAGTTGAGTCAACCAAAAAGATATTTGTCGGTCGAACGAGGAAGTAAATACGAAAAATGGTGAAGTCCAAGTCGAATCTTTAGTGACTAAAAGTTAAGAGGGAACTGATTTTAATATCCACCATCAAGAAAAATGTTTACAAGTTGAGTTTAAATAGTCACCAACAAAGGAGATATGTGGAGGTCTATTTAGACATTCATTAAAAGATAAAATGTACTGAAGTCGGTCTGACATCCAATGAAGAAAGGAAAATCTTGGCAAGTTTATTTCAAAGAACCATCTGTACTGGCCACCTCACACATGTTCTGGGGATTATTTTTGAACTTCATCTAATTGGGCATGTTATGCACAGAACCCATGTCGTAAAATTGTAAAATCCATTTCCAAGACTCCAGAATATTCCTACGAAATCAATGTCTAATTTTGTGTACAAAAATCAATTAATGAAATAACCATTTGTGTTAATTAAATGAAGGGATGCAATGTTTCATTACTAAAAGACACAATGGTTCAACCTTATACCTTTTGTAAAGTATATAGGAAGACAAACAAGGTGAAAGGAAGGTGTCTATGTGGTCTACATCATAAGATCAGAAACAAGTACAAAGTCCAAGGAAGAAATTTGAAGATACTTATGAAGTGAGGGTGGAAAGGTGGAGCAAGGAAGGACTAATGTCCTTTAATGATTAAAGATTTAAGACATGAAGTTTATGCTTCTTACGGTTGGTTCCCTAAACAAGGTTGTTGGTGTTTCCTAGGGCTGGTTCCCTAAAATAAGGGAGTTGGTTCTTCCTAGGGTTGGTGCCCTAAAATAAGGGAGTTGGTGCTTCCTAGGGTTGGTACCCTAAAACAAGGGAGTTGGTGCTTCCTAGGGTTGACGCCCTGAACAAGAATATTGGTGTCTTCCAATCATTATTGTAACTTGTATTACTGTATTGATTTTATATTCAAGTTTACTATTGTTGATCAATTTTTGTTAACAAGTTAAAATTATTAAAATTTTAAATAATTAACCAATACTGATTCACCCCATAATTCTTACTCCCTAGTACCGACAAAGTTTCAAAAATTGGTATTAGATCCTAGTATTGACAAAGTTTCCAAAAATTGGTATTAGAGTGGGTGCCTTATGCATAGTCTAGCAATCAAAAGGTATATTCTGAAGAAATGGATCAACAAGATGGAATGTATTCCAACAAAGAACTTATGTTCAAAGGGAATGATTATGCATTCTGGAGTGTGAGATTGAAACGTCATCTCATGGCCCTTGGATGTGATGTTTGGAAAGGTGTTGAAAGTGGTTATACTGCACCACCTACCCCACCTACTGATACTGCTGCAAAGAATTTATGCAATGACAATTCAAGAGCAATCAATGTTATTCCAGGACAATTAACCAATCCTATATTTGTAAAGGTAATGCACTGTAAGTCAGCAAAAGAGATTTGGGAAAAAATTAAGGTCACATATGAAGGAGACAACAAATTCAATGAATCCAAACTGCAAACCTGTAGAAATAAGTTTGAAAAATTGAAAATGAAGGAGGAAAAAAACATAGTTGAATATCTTCAAAGAGTTGATGAAATTTTCAATTCAATCAGAGCATTAGGAGAAGAACTCAAAGTCAAACCAATTGTACAAAATATCTTGAGATCATTAAGTATGAGGTATGATGCCAAAACTTCTACCCTTGAACATGGACCATATCTTGATAAGCTCACATTGGATGAACTACATGGGATCCTCACAGAATATGAGATGAGAACAGAACAAGAAAAACCAACAAAAGGAGAAACAACCTTCAAGGCATCAAAATCAAGGAAGAATCAGGAGCATGTAACTACTAAATATTTATCAGAGATATCTAATGAATAAGTATCTAACTTTATGAAGAAACTCCAGAAAGGGAATGGTAAATACAAGGGGAAGTTTCCTCTGATATGCTTCAATAGTTGCAAAGTCGGACACTTTGCTAAGAAATTTCCATATCCCAAGAAGGAGGATAGTGATGATGAATAAATTCGGAATCATAAATAACATAAGAAGGGTAAGACAAAGAACCAAAAAAAAACCACAAAGAGAAGAAGAATCTCTACACTAAAGAGGACAACAACTCTTCTGAATAAAGTGAAGATGAATATTTAGAACTTCTATTTATTGGAATGAACACTCAAAATAATGATGTACATGATGAAGAAAACTCTGAATTTGAAGGAGAAGTAGACCTAGAAGTAGAACCGGTTAGTTCTCTAAAGGAACTAAGAAATTATAAAACGAATAACAAGATACTAAAGTCACAACTTCAAGAGTTTGAAGAATCACATCAATCAAGAGAAATAGATTCATTAAGAACCATCAAAGAATCAGAACATATCATTAGTGATTTGAAGTCCCAACTCCATAAGATAAAAAAATTTAAGAAGTCATTTTAAAACAACTTGATGATAGAGAACAAGTATGCGAGAAGTTATAAGCTAAGATTGAGTTGCTAAAAGGTGAACTTGAGAAAGAAAAGAAGGGATCAAAATTTGAAAATAGTTCAAAGATATTAGATGAAATTATACATAGGTCACCAAACAACAAGATTGGTTTGGGATACACCCAAGACTCAACTTCTACATCACAAGGATCTATAAAAGGACCAATCAGTTATGCAAATGCTCTTAAAATCCCCTTAAGAAGAGAAGATAATAAGGCAAGGATGATTCCATTGGAGATCAACCCAAATAAACAAAAATCAGCACCCCCTACTAAAGAAAAAGATGACAAGAAGAATGCAATCACCAGAAGAAATCTCTCTAACAAATATTAGTATATCTTCCTTGGATATTGTTATTCTTGCAATAATTTTGGATACAAAGTAGTACATTATAATGCCTATAGAAGGCACAATCCAAAAAATGCCCAACGAAGTCAGAAGTTCCATATAGATAAAATAAACTATAATTGATTCTCCCTATTACATGATTAAAATATGGAATGCCTCAAATGTAATAACTATGGACATGAAGCTAGTGAATATAGATTTTCAAAGTATGTCAAAGAGATAAATATACCCAACAATCAAAAACTATGGAATAAAAAGCAAGTAGAGAAAATAGAGTGTAAAGTAGTCGTGTATGCCAAAAACAAAGGATGTCAGTGGTATATAGACAATGGTTTTTATAAACACATGACTAGAGATCAAAGAAACTTTCTCAATTTAATGAAGAAATAAAAAATAAAAGTCACCCTCAGAGATAATGTGTCAGCCAAGATACTTGGAAAAGGCACTCTTAACCTATGGAATAACAAGGCCAAAGTATGTTATTTTCAGATCATCCTACGATTTTTGCTATAAATTTTTTTCTACAATGATTCAGATGGTAAACTCGATATGGTATTGAGAAGACATATCAAGGTACCTCTGGTAAAAATTTCATATCTATGTTCGCTATAATTATGGAGATACACTCTATGGAAGATAGGGTTAGTGACCAGTCTTGAAGCTAGTAAATAAACAAAAGTTTTTGGTAAACCAGTCATAAATTCTTCATCAAGAATCCAAATGATGTGGGACAAATTTAATTAGAAAGAGTATGGATTGTAGTTTCTTGTGTGTAAGTTTCAGAATCGGATGTTAAATATTGAGTGGGGGGCATTATGTACAATTTCGGTCTCCTGAATAGACCAGAATTGAATAAAGTCTACCATTCTTTCTATAACTTTTTTTGGGGATGATTCAAGGAGTGGAAATTTGAGGAGTTTCAGAGAATGCATTGAGTAATATTATATACAGGATCAGAGTACTCTAAGAATTGAAGAATTGCAGAAATTGAGGAAGTCTCAGGAAGCATTATCAGGTTCTATGTGATGAATGGTTGATGGTGATGATTTAATGTAAAGCTTTATTATCTCTCATATATTCTTGGGTGGAAGGAAGGAGCAAGGATGGAGAGTTCAACTCTCTCTTTATATTGGAG
>SNQJ01S0092077.1:14731-32568 GCA_010110895.2 Picea sitchensis | reverse complement strand
ATATATATATATATATATATATATATATATTTATTTATCAAATACAAATAATTGTGTTATTTTTGAAAGTGCTAACCATGAAATCAATCATCATGTTATGTTTATTTAACATCCTAAATGTGGCATCGTGCAATTAACCTTGCTTTTGACTATTATGTGGAAAGTAAACTCAACTTTTTAGTAATAGATATAAATCCTTATTAGTAGAAACTTCTACAAAGTTGTGCATTCCATGTTAATTATCCAAATCAAATCTAGACACATAATTCTAAATTACAAGTTAAAAAATAATCACTAACAACAATCCATAATATTATAGAGATATAAACTAAGTAACATCCCTCCTTGTATCTAGAAAATCTAAGACCAAACTCCTTAAAAAAATATGAAGTTTATATTCTGAGGATAGACCATCTTCTTCCTCCCAAATTTTCCAGCTTCCGGGATCCAAAGAAACCCCATATTTTGATAGACTATTTGCTTGAGAGTTCCTTTCCCTCTAAATGTGCTAATGGGTAATAGAAGAGAAAATTGATTTTATAGTAAGAATCTCCTCAAGAATTCGGCATAGTAAAAAAAATTCACATAATTAAATCCCCTTCAACTAGTTTAATACTAACTAAGAATCCCCAAAGACATCCACCCTCTGGAACCCCTTTTTTGTATCCAATCTAAGTGAAAGCTTCAAGGCTACAATCTCAACATAATTTTCGGTACCTCTCCCTAGTCCTGCCTTGAATTTTATCCAGTGGGACTCTAATAGATGTATTATTTCCCCAACTCCACAAACCTAAGGTTCCCCTTTTTCAACTCCATTAAAATATAACCATGCACCTGATTTATTAATTTGCTCCTCCACAATCACCCTTGGAAGATTCTCTTTTTTTCTTGAGGAAAACTTATAAGCATGTTCATGCTTTGATTTTCAATTGAATAGGAAGTGTAAACCTACCTTAGGACTATAATTTCTCAACAATTATATCCCCCATGCCAAAATCACAAGTAATGCATTGACTTCAACATGGCCTCATTACCTTCCCAATTCCTAAGCCTTTCCTCGGACAGACTAGTCCAATCCATATTTTTTCCAACCATAGTGACCAATTCCTTTCACACTTGAATTAAATAAGAGCATAACAAATGACAAATAGATTCTTAATTTTCCAAACACAACAGACATCTTCCAGGATCATGCTTATTCCTTTTTTGGATATTATCCCATGTGAGAACATTATTTTTTAATTTCAACCACATGAAAATGCATCATTATATTGGAAATTTGTATATCCACACTTTCTTCCACCGCCACACTGAATCTACAACTTCAAATTCCTCACATATTGTTAAGTACACAAGTTTAGGCATGTAGGAACCCCCAATCTTATTCCTCCACTAGAACAGTTCATCTTCGGCCTCAAAATTTATTGTGTCACTACTTTGAGTTTAGAAATGTATCCTTCCCACAACTTAGAATATTCATCTCCAAGACCCAAGTACTCATCTAATTTCTACTCCTAGATCCATATTGAACTAATGTTGTCATTTGCTACCTAAGTTTTATAGTGTCAATTGCCACTTTTAAAGCATTGACAAACTTATTGGCCTAATACATATCCTATTTACATACTACTTGTCACGATACCTCCTTGAGACCTTCCAAAAAACCTATTTTTGGAAGGTGTACGCACCCTCACAGTTATGGTACTCACGTACACGTTGGCCACTAAAGGAACAGTCACATACATGTCAGAAAATGATTAAAAATATATAATTATGCTTAATTAAATGTTGGGTTACAGGTTTGGTTAGTTTCCTAACTCCTTTTGCATGTACTCAACCATCTCTGACCAACTACAGACTGCATAAAAGGAGCATTTGTCTGAGGAGAAAGGTAATGAAAAGTAATGATTCTGTGCACACATTACGAAAACCTTTGTTTGGCTAATCCCACCAAGTATGTAAACCCCTATACATCCCTGTTATTGTTGGTTTGACATGGAAACCATTGTTTCCAGCCCCTCTTTATGATTACCAACTTATCTTGCCAAGAGTTTTTTTTTATACTCTCTTTGGGCCTCTTGTAGATTGGAAGTCAATACCATCTTGTATAGCAGGAGAAAGGGTGGAGGAACCTAGGATCTCTCTCGATAGGGCAGCGTCGCGCAGGTCAGGTATAAAGTTGTAACCACCTTGATTGCTTAATAAAAATAGAAACTCTCTCCTTTGAAATATGTTGTATTTGTAACATTTTGATTGCAATCTTTTTACAAATATTTCGTAGAATACTAGTTGTTGAGATTTTACTGATATCTTTCATTAGACTAACATGTATTTATTAGTATAACTACCTCTTTATATATTCTTTCGTGTTTGAGGTTCTAATAGGTCACAAAGAAACTTTTGGAAACGAGCGAAGAAACTACGACAATCGGGAATGACATCAACCGTAGAACATCGAGTGAGTCAAACTTTCTTTTCCGCCCCAATAGTTAGTTATTTCTTTTGAAATCAGTTATTATATCTTTGTTGCATGTTCTTATTGTGAATTTGTTTCTATATGGTCATTGGTACATTGTAGTATAGCCCACTATTATAGAGTATTTTCCCCGAAAGCAGAATTGGTGACCATACTGGGGATCTTTCTCCAAAGTGGGCATGTTTATGGGTTTATGTATTTGCTTGCTTGATAGAAGTGTTTTTCTTTTGTTTCTGACTGTCATTTGTACTTATATTGATAGTGTATAATCAGTTGAGTCTTTTTCCAGTTTCTATTGTGCCTTTGTGTTGCCTTTTGTTATCTCTTTTTAAGGTTTATGGGTACACACGCGTTGTGTTAGTTAACACAACCGTGTGCATATACACACCCAGCCAGTATAGACATTCATGTACATGTGGAATTCCTTCATCACAGGAATTTACGTCTTTCCATAAATGGTTTTTTCAAATCTTTTTTGTCTGAAAGTCTGTGTGTCAAGTGTCTGGGGTCTCTTTTAAAGCTTTGGAACTTTTTATTTTGTTGTCTAAGTTCAATTTTTGTCAGTTTGATACATGTAAAGGAAAACTGCATTATGTGATGCTTCTATCATTTTGAGTCATTTTTGGATTTTCTTTTTTGTTTCCATTCTTTTTTGCTTTGGTAGAAAGAAGAAGAAAATAAATAAATAAACCTAGTTTGTTGCTAGTTATGTCTATTTCTTTTTGTTGTGTTGTTTTTCTTTATATTAAGAAAAATATATTAGGATAGGATTTTGTTTTCTTCTCATATTGAAAGCATTTCAAAGGAAAAATAAGAAATAAAATCGTTGTGTTTTCTTCCTTTTCTTTTCTCAAAAGGTTGTATTGTGCATTTTGCATCAAAAAGAGAAAAATTGCATTTCAAGGTTTGAAAGATTGTTCATGCATTTTTTCTTTTTTGAAACTCTTTTTCATTGAAGAATTAGTGTAATTTTTTCTTTTCCAATGTTCTTATAAGTTACATTTTTTCAAGAGTCTCAAACAACATCATTTTCACTTCCATATCCTTTGAGTAAAAACAACCACTAAAATGAACGCTAAACTTAAAATTTACTAGACTTTGTTTCTAGGGTTCATAAAAAAAATTAGTGTTAGGGCCTTGGATTAGGATTGGAGAGATAAATCTCCAAGGTCAATAAATAAACATAGGAGTCTAAGACAGGGAGAGTCAAAATCCATTTTTTGTATAAATATATATGGGATCCTCCTCTAACGCAGGAGTTAAACATGAGGTCACGTAAGGAAGAGTCGAGGAGATAACCCCTCAGGGTCTTGACCAAGCGTTGTGGAGAGATCATATTTTAGGGGGTTTTTTAGTACCCATACCTGTTAGGAAATGCAGAACACTTCCACACTAATCCTAGTAGAAGAGAAGAATAATTTAATCAAGAAAGAAAATGACAAAAGCAATCACACAGTACACCGAGATTTTACCCCATAAACCCTTAACCGGAAAAACCAACATTCCTTTGAGCATTCTGCTCTCTTATTTTCTTATTCATTCGGAATAAAAGGTTACATGTTTAACCTTGGTCCACACCTACGACACAATCGACATCATACCCTCTTGCATAGGCAAGAACAACCTTGTAGCCAATTCGGCTTACATATGCATGACCATCAACCAACACTTACACATGCATTAACTGCAAAAGTGCATTCTACGATTACCTAACAACAACCTTTATGGCCTTATAACACACCTCTTTATAGGCTTTACAATAGGAAAAATCCTAAATATTGGTGCCCAAAAATGGTTACAGATCCATGCATATCATTGGCTACAAATACTGCAAATCTTAGGATTTTGTTATAGTCAACTCCAAGTCGGGTTTACCAGTCAGCCTCCATTCATTCTCTAGTTTCTTTATCACACTCGCACTTCGACTTCTTGTCAGTTGAATTATCGTCGATATATTCAAATTTGACTTTACCCAGTCGACTCCCTTGACCATCGACTTGATGTCGATCTACCTCAACTTTGACATGTTGTCAATCCACCTCGACTTCGACTTATTGTCGATGATATCAATCTACCTTGAATTCGACTGTCAGTCGATTCACCTCAACTCAACTTTCAATGCAAAGAATATAACAACCCAACATTCTCCCACTTTTTGTCTTCTTTGTTGAAACTGTGGATTTCTAGACTTTCGTTCACCGACCCAGGGAAAAAATGCCCATTCCCTCTCTGCAGTACCAAGAGAACTTCACAGCACTCACATACTTGGTCAACAAGTCTACTATGTTTTCCAACGTGTCTACTTTATCCAGTAGAACCTTGTTACTTTCCACCATGTCTCTTATGAAATGGTATTGCACATCAATGTCCTTAGTCTTTGAATGATAAGCAGGGTTCTTTGCTAGAAATGTTTCCCTTTGACTGTCGCAACTTACCTTCACAACTCTCTTCTCAAACCCGATTCCTAAACAAAAATTTTGAAGCCATACCGCTTCTTTAATGCCATGTGTGGTCGCCATGTATTCAGCTTATGTTGTTAATAAGGCTACGACAACCTATCTCTTACTCATGCAACTTATTACTCCACCGAACATCTTGAAGACATATTCATTGGTCGACCTTCATCAATCTAGATATCCACCCCAATCGGTGTCGACAAATCCATGTACATCTAATTTACCACTATCACCTCCAGCTTTTCCTTTGTAGCATATAGCATAGTCCTCTATGCCATAAAAATTCTTGGATACTCTCTTGACAGTTTTCCAAATCTCTTTTCCAGGTGTCGACATGTACCTTCTCAACACTCCCACTACATGGGAAATGTTTGGTCGAGTGTATACCATCGCATACATTAGACTACCAACCGCACTTGCATATGGAACACATGTCATGTCCTTTATTTCTTCATGTGTCTTCGGACACTATTCAACAGTAACACTTGCTCCCACGGGAATTGGCACCTTCACTGGTTTGCAATCCTACATGTTGAATCCTTTCAGAACTATTTCAATATACTTCATCTGATTCAACCAAAACTTTATAGCAGCTCGATCGCTCTTAATCTTCATTCCCATAATGAAGTTAGTTGCACCGAGATCCTTCATGTTAAACTTGGAGGATAGTTGCTTCTTCACCTCCTTAATTGAGTCCATGTTGTTTCCAATCAATAACATGTCATCGATATACAAAGATACATATATGAAATGCCCACCTTCTTCCTTGGAATATATGCAGTAATCAACTTTTCTTCTCACAAGTCCCAAACTAAGGATGTATGTGTCAAAATTCTGGTACCACATCCTTGATGCAATTTTCTCCTAGATGCAGGATCCCAGATATTATATCCTTCCATCCCTTCTTTGTAACCAATGAAAATGCATTCGATTGCCTTCTTATCCATCTTGCTCCCCTTTTCCTTGGGAACATGCACAAATGCATCCAAATACTTTGATATGTGCCACTGAAGGATTCTTATCCGGCCATACCTTATTTGGAGTCATGTCGACTAGCACCGACGAAGGAGACATATTCACCAAATATCTTGCAATCTCAACTACCTCCGCCCAGAATTCGTGTGTGATCCCAACACCACTGAGCATGCTCCTTTCCTTATACATCAACGTTCTATTAATTCTCTCGGCAACTCCATTTTGATGTGGGGTATATGGTGTGTTATTTTGGTGTGCTATGACACACTGCTTACAGAACTGATCAAATTCCTTTCCACAGAATTCACCACCATTGTTAGTTCTCAACACTTTAATCCTCATCCTTGTTTGGTTTTCCAAAAGAGATTTAAACTCATTGAATCTCTCGAAAACCTCTCATTTATTCCTCAGGAAATATATCCATGTATTCCTGGAAAAATCATCTATGAGGGAGACATAATACAAGGATCCACCAAGTGAAGGCATTGAAACTGTGCCAAACACATCCCTACGCACCAGATCTATAATCCCATTTTCTTTTGTCGCTCCATATGGTAACCTCACCCGACTTTTTTTTCCATATATGCAATGTTCACAAAACTCAACTTCTAAACCACATTTAAGAAAACCTTTAAACATACCTTTTCTTTGCATAGCTCAAAGTCTTTTTTCTCTAATGTGTCCCATCCTCTCATGCCATAGCTTGGTCGGGTCAAATTCATCGCATCTTGTCGAGTCGATTTGAACCGACTTATCTCGAGTCAAGTCAAGTTGTATCGACATCAATTCGAGTCAATTCGCAATCGAGTCGATTTTAGGAGCAACGATGTTGTTGCATCCAGTCGAGTTGACATTCCCTAACAACTTGTAGAGAGTACCAATCCAAACTCCTCTCATTAATACCATCACACCTCTGACCATCTTGCACGAATCCTTCTCAAATAGAGTATGCACACCTGCATAACTCATCTTGTTGACAGATATCAGGCTTCTTTCCAAACCAGGAATGTGTAGCACACCTAGAAGGGTCCTTTTCCTCCCATCCTGCAATGTTAGTCAGACTCTTCCCCGTCCGACAATTCTGGTTGTCGAGTCGTCCCCAAAGAACAAATCACGCCCATCATATTGTTCATATTCACATAACCATTCTTTATGTGGTGTCATATGATAGGATGCTCCTGACTCGATAAACCAAACAACTTGATCCTACTGTGTACTGGTCGATGCCAGGTACACATCACCTCATGTGTCTGAGGTTGTCTTTCCCTCAGTCGACTGCTTCTCGTCGGATCTGGCATTGATTTTTGTTTCCTTCGAATTACAATCCTTTTTATAATGCTCAAATTTACTGTATTTCCAGCATCTTCGCACCGGCTGAACTGGGGATTTAGATCTACCCTTCGACTTAAAATTTCTACCAGAGAATCTACCTTTATCTCTATCTATCGATCGACCTCTCACTACCAGAGCATCTTTGGTCGATCCTTCCATGTTCTTTCTTCTCATTTCTTCTGACAGTAGAGAAGCAACCACGATCTCTAGCACTAGTGTGGTTGTATTACTCCCAATAGCCATAACTAAGCTATCCCAGGAGTCTGGCAAGGAACATAACAAGTTGATACACTTCTCCTCATCATTGATATTTATATCCACAAACGATAACTAGCTTAACACGGTATTAAACGCAGTTAAATGCTCAGTCACCGAACTTCCATCACTCATCCTCAAAAGATACAGTTTCTTTCTGAGAAACAACTTATTTACTAGATATTTCGACTGGTATAAGCTTCCCATCTTGTCCCACATTTTCTTAGTTGAATCTTCACCTCATACATTCAACAACACCGAATTTGCAAGACAAAGTCGAATCGTACTTCTTGCTCTTCTTTCATGTTTCTCCCATTCTTCCATTGACATGTCAGTCGGTTGGGTACCTGGACAGAATGTTGTCCATTATTCTCGATCTACAAGAATATCTTCCATTTTAAGCTTCCAAAGCTCAAATTTCGGGCCATTAAATATTTCTATCTCTATTCTGGAACTGCTCGCAATTCTTTACCGCAATCTTTAACATAATTTATGACTTACAACTCTTACTGTACGTAGGGTTTAGTTCTCAGATTCAATATTTGCAAATCAAGATCTAATATACTCGCCAAAGCATTACCATTGGCACGAGCCTTTTTTTGGGAGAGAAAACACTATTTTTTAGCACGCGCCATATTTGGAGGAAAAGCAACATGTTGAAGATGAAGGAAAAGCAACATGTGGAAGATGGAGGAAAAACAACGTGGCACGCATGCATACAAACTATACATGTTAGGGTTAGGGTTTTGGATACGAATGTAATGGCTATGATCCAATAGAATAGTATAAATAAAGGCCTATGAGGTTTAGTAGAGGTGAGTCATGGGTTGATTGGAAAGGGAGAGAACATTTTTGGTCTGAACAAGCTAGTTTTTTAGGGTTAGGTCACACAGGATGTCGAGCTTGGTGTGATTTAGTTCGCCTCATGGAGGGTACATACCCTTCTTTTTTATTATAAGCCTCAATAATGTATTGTGCGCAACACATATTTTGAAGAATGATGAATAAAAGAGCAGAAGAGACATATCTTTGTGGACGTAGCCCCAAGGGGGGTGAACCACGGTAAACTTGTTGTGTTAATGTGTTTGAATTATGGTTCTACGGTTATGTTTTTTTATCAATTAAGAATGAATGTTAGCGTAGATTACAACAACATGCATGCATAGTTGATTAAGGAATGAATACTAGATTTAAATGAATGGATAATAATTGTGATGCATGAAGAAAAGGAATAGATCATAGTCCCAATCCCTTCCCCGATTGCAGACTCCCGAGTCGTGCAGTCCTCCATAAGCTATCTTAGGTGAGACTTTGTTGTGAACTCTGTGTGCAACATTTCCTTTTGTTTTACCAGGAGGGCCAATAGTTTGACGATTTTGTTGGAAACCTTTGAGATCAAAACCTGGTTCAACCCAAGTGTCCAACAATTACACAGCTCTGATACCTCACTTGTTCAAATAGACCTAAGATCTAATACCACATGTAAGGAAATGCAGAGCACTTCCACACTAATCCTAGTAGAAGAGAAGAAGAATTTAATCAAGAAAGAAGATGACACAAGCAATCACACAGTACACCGACATTTTACCTTGGATAAGAAAATTGCTCTTTAATCTACCAAAGCAAAAGACTATCTATCCTAAAACAAAAATAAAACTATCTTCTGATCTATGAAAGTAAGAAACTATCTTTTAGCCTATGAAAACTCAAATATAGTGTTGATGATTGTGTGAATGTCTCTGGTGTCTTATAATATCACGATGGCACTTGACAATGAAAGATAATTCAAGAGGTATAAACTCGATATTGATTTCAATAGCAAAGTGAAAGGTGTGGATTAAGCAATCCAGTGAGAACTTAGCCATTACGGAAACAACGTTAATTGCCCTGCATATTCATGTGATTATTACTCATGCATTAACCATCAACAATATAACGAGATTATAGTTGTACTCTATATTATGTAAGCAAAACTCATAACTACATTCAATCATTAACTAAAAATTGGAATTGCAACCTAAATCTAGGAAAGAAATTGCATAAAGTAAAACTAAGCTAGACCTATTTCAACAATTCAAATTGCAAAAAGGAAAATGCTTATAAACAGAAATTAAACATGATTCTAGCATATAGCAAGTAAACTAATGAATAAATTAATCAACAACTAGTTAAGAAAAATCTGAATGATAATTGAATAGGCATTCTACAAATAAAAACTAAAGCTAACCCTATCCATCCACCGAAGCCTCGTTAAAGAAAACATAAACTAAAATTATGTTCTACTCTGTTTCAAACTATGTTTTAAACTTGATTTTAAAAGCATAAATACAATATAATCTAATATTTAATCGCACACGGGGTTAGTGTATAAGTTTGCAAACTTGTTCCTACTAACTACAAAGTCAATGCATATTAACAAAAGCCTTCATACTAACCTACAAAAGGAAACTAAAACAGTCAAACTATAACAACAAATTATATAACAAAGAAACAAAATAGCAATTCATATATAGGAAATAAAATAAAATACATCTAAGCTATGGAATTCAGAAATAACTCATAGAACAGTTACCAGACTGTCGGTGCCCCCCCCAGCAAGTCGTGGTCACTTCTGAAATGCACACCACGAACTCAGCAAAGCGATTTCACCATTAAAACTCAAAAACGCAGTTTTATATAATTCTGGCAAATGAAAATGGCAAAACAGAGGAAAATCGTCTTTGTCTATAACACACTACTTCTTCTACTGCTTAACTATTGTATGACCACCACGGTCGTATTTATAGGCTTTACAGACTGAGAGGTTGACCATAGGAGGGTCAAACCTCTTCTAAAAACAATAAATTACATTAATGGTGCCCTAACTGCCGAAATGGAGCGAGCCAATAATCGCCTTACTTAACAACCCAAACCGAGTTGTCAAAATTTCAGTAGCTAGAGGGGGTAAGCACGAGCAAAACCCATGTTCCTGATTCGCCCATCACTGGCCGCCAATACCATAACCGCCAAATCACCCATTGTTTTTGTGCAGGACAGAGTGTTGGACGAAGTGTCAGACCGGGTACCGGATTGAGTACCGGATGGAGTGTCGGAAGCAAAAACATGATACGATTTTGCCCTATTGTGGATCATAGCGTTTTGGCACAAAATCCCTTCAAAAACTTCTCCAAAACATGAAAACGCATATATACATTCGGCAAAAGTATATAATAAACATCATAAAACTGATCATATCTCGGGCCCAACATTACCCCTACACTTACGATTTTGCAGGTCCCATTGCAAACAAAAAGAAATTAGGCCTCATGACTAAGCTTGTTGAGGAGGATCAGCTTTGGAAGATTCTCCTTCTTGCTGTGAAGACTTTGCCTTATGCCTCTTGTGTTGCTTCAGCTGTGCTATGAGGCTGCGGTTTATTTGGTCATCTCATCAACCAACCGTTGAAGGGAGTTTACCTTTGCTTGGAGGACTGCATTATCATGATGAAGGTGTGTGTCTATTGTCTTCCTCTCTTCCAACTATTGGAGGAGCTGAGAATTCTCTTTTTGAAGCTTCTCAATGGTTGGGGTAGAATCAGTGATCTCGGAGGAAGGCTTAGGTCCTTTGAGAGATGTGGACAATCTATCATTCTTGGGATCTAGAGTAGGCATGGGTGAAGTAGGAGTAATAGGGGATTGATAAGGAGAGGTAGGTTCTGATTTTGTCTTTCTTTGTGGCTCTAATCCATCTGCAGAAACTTCCCTATGTCTCTTGTGAGGGCTCTCAAGATCGAAGGACACTTGGATAGGATCCAAAGCAGGTAGGGGTTTTGCATAAGGTGTTGCTCTTGTTCTCTGGGTACTCTTTCGAAGGGTCCTTTACCAAATCGATTGGATCCCCTCCTATTTGTGGGAACTATGGGAAAGTCTTGTTGAATCACTTCTTGGAGAATTTTAAGTGTGGGATCAAGAGAGATTGAAGGCATTGGGGGGTTAACAATAGGCTTCTTTTGATCTTTACTCTTGGTCTGTTTTACCCGATCAGGAAGCAGGGATGTCAACAAGATTTTTGTATTGTTCCGGTAAAGAGATGGTTTGTGCAAGGGGGTTTGGAGTTATTGGAGAGCGGGCCTTGGATGGAGAGATAGTCCTTAGGCCAAGTGGCTTTTTTTCGGTCTTAATTGTCAAGTGAGGGTTTGCAAATTGATAGATAAATTCATCCCAAGTTTTCCCCTATTTCTCTAATTCGGCTAGAACAAGGAGTTTGATTAAGCCATGGTGAAAGAGGTTGTAGTGGGGGTTAGTTACATTTTTCCTCACTTGAGAGGACATCTTCTCCAAGCTCTTTAGAAAGTAGAAGGGAAAATTCAAAGGTTTGTTGAACTGAAAATGAGCTAGTAATTTGAAATGACAGGCTTTGAAAGTGGAATATCTACCTTCGCATGTGATCAACCTCATGATGACGATGAGAGGGTTGATCAATTCCTCCTTTATCCATTCCTTAGAATATCCTTTTTCTCCTGAAATGTTCTGGAATTCGGGCTTAAAAACCCTGTTATAACTTGAGCACAACAACTGGTGGTTTTTGAACCATCTATCTCTCATTCTTGGAAGCTTCATGGCTGCAGCAATGGACTCTTTTGAATCCTCAAAGGAAAGAGACCCCATGCGCGTTGTCTACCTATCTAAACTGAGGGCGAATTGCATGGAGATGCCATCATCGTGGCCCTGCAAGTTAGACAAAAATGGCCCCAACCTGCGCGCAAAAACACCTCTTTGCATTGTGCAAATTCAGGAATGGAAAAAATATCTGCATAGGAATAGGGTTCATAGCTCTTGGGAATTATGATGAGGTGAAGAGATGGACATAGGTGAAATTCACCAAGAGAGGGTGCGATCAGGCCAAGGGATGGCACGAATTGAGCATGGGTCGAACACGATTTGAACAGGGAAAGAAATATCAGAGGCTGAGCACGATTTATTAACACAGGGCAAGGCAAATGGCAAGGGTGAATTGGGATAATATGTTACTCGGCCCGTATTTGAATGTGCCTATGGTGGATTTGGTTGCACACATGTGCGCACGAGCTACCATGTGTGGGAAATTTCGAAGTCGAGGGCACATTTTTGGGGGCAAGTTTAATGATGCGCAGTTATATCAATGTCCAAGTCTTTTGACTTGGACATTTGATCATGAACATTTCTAAAGTTTGCATCCTCACTCTTAATTGTCTGCAACCAATTTAATTAAATATCATTGATGCATGGTTACCTAGAATTGTGGACAGTTACTGGTGTGTAATTCATATGGCACTTCGTTCGGCACCTCATATGACATTTCATACGACACTTCATATGACACCTATGTGTTAAATACATTTTTACCTCCTGTAATGGATAGCCTGCAATATTGAAATGTTTTTGAAAATCACAGTGGCTAATAAGCAGAGGTAGAATGCTCCCTTGTTGTTGATTTTTCCATCATGCTCACTCAATCCTCTTGCATAGGACATATAATGTCAAACCTACAATGAACAGGTTATAGCAAGCATAAGACATGTAATGTCAATCCTACAATGTACAGCTTGTAACAAGAAATAAACAGATAAAAGTGGTATTTTAAGTATATGTTCAACAATTTATAGCACACAGGAGTTTAGCACTTCAAACATGAAATGACTATTAATGTAATAACTTGTATCATGAAAATAATACAAAAATTCTTGCAAAGATTTATTTCTCTAGGCAATGATCATTTGTCAGCTCATGAACCCCTCCCCCACACCTAAGTATTGTGACACCTCACAATCAAAAGTATAGGAAACCAATCAGTTCCCCCAATAGCCGAAGATTTATAGTATGTCAAGTGTAAAGATAAATTTCATAGATTGGTCTGACAAGACGGTTAGAAGATGGCCCCACCTATAGGATAAGAGATCCTATATATAGATAAGAGGTAGGCAAGAAAGTTTCAAGATAGTCTTAGGGTTAGTTCCCAATGGAAAATTTATGGAGTTCATTAACCTTAGCTTAACCATACATACTTCATGTCAGCTTTGTCTACAAGTAATGTTGTACATTAGGACAAGTTTAAATTTATTATTAATTTTTTTGTCAGATTACCATCCTCGTTGGGTAGAATGCTATGCTGCCAGCAAGCCTGTTCAGTACTCCGACGGATTTACCTAGTCATACCACAGGCCGGTACCCGCTGCCAGCAGACCTGTTCAGTATCCTGGCGGGTTACCCTCTTACACCCTCAGAGACTGGCCCTCCATCTTTTAAGATTTTAGTATAACATTGCTTTATGCAAGAAGATGGGGGGACAACTTTGAAAACAACTTTTTCTCTTTTTTCAAATGGGATGGTATTTATGTTAGAGGATGACTTTCATTTATATTACTTAGTGATTGTCCCAATGTAAGGGGTACTTAAGCGGACGTGGCTTATCTAAAGATATGATATAATCAAGCTATTTAGTGTGTAGTGGATGGTACCATTGAGAAAGAACAAAAAGGTATCTCTAGGCTCAACTTACTTTCTTCTTTTGTAGTTATTGTGATGTTTCCATGGCTAACCGCTAATTAGACCACCTTGTTACTCTTTGATAAAGATACTTTACTCACTTACTCGGGTTTCTTGGAAAAACTGTACGAGAGACGTCTAGGCTTGATAGTTAAGGTATCACTTCCTTATACAGTGGTGAAGAGTTTCAAGAGAAACTGCTTTGGAATGCCTTAAGAAGATAAAAGTTTTTGCAAAAATATGGCTAATTACAGTAAATCAATATTCATTTGATGCTTAGCAGACAATAAAATTCAAGTGTAACAAAGTTTTGAAGAAAAATCCTTCTTTTATATTTCCTTGAAATTGTCTACTCCTTGTGAAAGAAATACTTAAGGAAATCTCTAGAATTGCCTTATTAACAAAATTCAAAAACTATTTACATATGTACAGTAGAAAATTCAGAAAAAATTTCAAGAACAAGGGGGGACTTCCCCATCTACTAAGGCCAATGCCTTTTCCGTTGACATGACCTGTAGAAAATCCTCTTTGGAAATGGGCTTATGATAAAATTTGAGTCAGATTCCATTTACTACAAAGGAGACTTGTCCATCGTCAATTGTTTTAATTTTTACAACTCCATTGTCATATACAGTGTCTACCTCGTAAGGGCCCAACCACCGAGTGGTGAGTTTTCTTTTGAAGGTTTTGAATCGGGAATCAAACAACAGAGACCAATCACCAGGTTGGAAGTTTTTCGTCTTAATAAACTTGTCATGTCACTTGCTCCTCTGGTTTTGGACTAATATTGTCCGTTGGATGGCATCTTGCCTGATTTCATCCATCTCATTCAGTTGCAGGGCTCGTTGCTTCTGAGCCTCATCTAAGTTTAATCACAATTATGCAACAATATAGAAGGTCCTTACTTGGAATTCTATTGGTAGAAGTACTTGTTTCTTGTACACTAGCTCATAAGGGGTATGCCCAGTGGTATTTCTCCAGGTGGTCCGGTATGCCCACAGAGCCTTTGGGAGCCTATCAACCTAATCCTGGTGATGTAATTGAACAGTATTGGTCAAGATGGCTTCCAGAACTTTGTTTGTAGATTCTACCTGACCATTGGCTTGCGAGTGGTATGGAGAAGATTTACAGTGTTTAATCCCATATTTATCTGTTAGCTCTCTCATCAACTTGGAAGTGAATTGAGTGCCTTGGTCTGTAACAATTTCACGAGGGACACCAAACTGGGTAAAGATGTCTTCATAGATGAATTCAACAACAGACTTCTCTGTAGCCTTGAATAGGGCTTTTGCCTCTACCCACTTGGTGACATAGTCCGTACAAACCAAAATATAGTTCTTTTTACGGGACATGGGTGAAATTGGTCCTACAAAGTCAAGGGCCCATTTTTCGAAGGGTTCTATCATAAATTGGGCACTCAAGGGAATTTGACAGCTGACATAGGTCTTCCTATCCTTTGGCAACTATCACAACTTCTCACATACTTGGCAACATCTTTGAAAATGCTAGGCCAATAGTAACTTGAATGTAACACCTTATATGTTGTACGTTTGTCAAAAAAATGGCCACCACATGGTCCATCATGACAACTTCGTAGTATTTATGGTACCTCGTCCTCTCGGACACATCTACGAATAATCAAATTAGGAACTGTGTGAAAAAGGTCATGACCAACCCAAGAGTAATTAGCACTCTGTGTAATAATTTTATGGTTTTTCATGAGGTGACAAATGAGACAGTAACTTCCTAGTAGCTAGATAGTTTGCATATCCACAAACCATGGGGTATTGACAGAGAGGGAAAAAAGATGCTCATCTGGGAAACTATCATCTACAGGAATATCATCATCCTCATTTTTTATTTGTGAAAGAAAATCAGCTACTACATTATCCTTTCCAGGTCGGTCAAGCACATTGATATTAAATTCTTGCAATAACAGGAGCCACCTAGTCACTCGGCCATTGGTTATAGGTTTATTCATGAGAAATCTAATGGCGGAATGATCTGTATGTACAAATACTTCGTAACTTGTAATGTAATGACGAAACTTGTTGATAGAATGAACCACTGCCAAGAATTCATTCTCGGTAACTGTGTAGTTTAACTCGACAGGGGACAAGTTCTTGCTCACAAAATAAATGGCATAGGACTGTTGGTCTTCTTTCTGCCCTAATACTCCTCCTATTGCGGTGTCAGAGACATCAGTGGATATGTGAAATGGGAGAGTCCAATTGGGCCCTCTAAGAACTGGTGCCACAGAAAACTTAGCTTTCAGGGTTTCAAAGGCAGTTTGACACTGCTCAGTCCAAACAAAATCAATATCTTTTATTAACAATCCAAACATAGGTGCAACAATCTTTGTAAAAATTTCAATAAACCGCCAGTAGTAACCGGCATGTCCAACAAAGCTTCTCACTTCTTTCCAAGTCTTGGGGGGGTGGAAGTCTAATGATGACTTCAATCTTTGCAGGATCGACTTTTATCCCTTTAGATGAGACATGATTTCCTAGAACCACTCCCTCAATCAACAACATTTTACATTTTTCATGACTTAGAGACAGCTTCATTTCTTGGCATCTGATAAGGACTTTTTCTAAGTTGTCTAAGACTTCCTGGTAAGTGTTGCCATAAACTGTGAATTCATCCATGTAGACCTCCACACAATCATGAATAAGATCAACAAATATCCCTAGTACTGCCCGTTGAAATGTGGCAGGAGCATTACACAATCCAAATGATAAGACCCTATAGGCATAGGTGCCCCAAGGACAAGTAAATGTAGTCTTGTCCTGGTCCTCGAGTGCTATAAGAATCTAATTTTACATGTTGTACCCATCTAAAAAGGAAAAATACTTCTTTCCAGACAAGGTATCTAGAACTTGGTCAATGAAAGGGAGAGGAAAGTAATCTTTCAGAGTGGCTTTGTTGAGTTCCCAGAAATCAACACAAATTCTCCATTTCCCAGTCACTGTCTTTGGAACCACTACAAGTGGGGATACCCACTTACTATCGGAGATGGGATAAATAAATCCAACATTTAACAACTTTTGGATCTCCTCCTTGACTATGTCTTTGAGTGTCGGGTTCATCCTTCTTTGGGGTTGCCTAACAGGTATTACTTCCCTCTGGCTATATATGTGATGGATGCATGTGTCAAGGTGTATACCCTTCATGTCAGTGTATTCCCAGGAAAATGCTCGTGATTGTTCTATAAGGATACTTACTAACTGTTTCTATTGGTCTGCATCTAGCCCAGAGTTTATATGTAAAAATTTCCCTGGACTAATCTCGTAGGGCATATTATAAGACATGGCAGACTCATCTATCTCGAAGATAAAATATGTCGAAGACAAAATGGATGGGTCTAATTGTTCCTGAAATTCTTCCCCAAACATGTATTCAAACTGGGGAAAAGACTGTGGAAAATACACACATGTGATGGCAGAAATAAACTGGTTTAGCACATTTTTTGTTGTGTGCTCTTGAAGTTCCCATGCATGGTCATTTGGAAATATGGGTTCTTCCCAATCCTTGTTCTCATATGGAAATTCAATCCACCATAGATTTTTCATAATAGGTTGAGTTGGAGGGTAAATGGTGATCTTTTGAGCTTCTGGATAGAGAGACCATTTGAGATGGTCATTTCTCCCTCTCTACAACCAATAAATGCATTGGTTGTGGCTAACCAAAGTCTTCCTAAAATCATGGGATGGTGTTTGGTAGGATCCTTTGAGTGAATGACAAGAAAATATATTGGGTACTACCATGAGGTTAAAGTAACCATGATATCATCTAAAATTCCTTCAGGTATAACCCTAGTCTTATCTGCTAATTCCAAAA
>SNQJ01S0092076.1:7706-37073 GCA_010110895.2 Picea sitchensis | reverse complement strand
TCACAATGACTACAATAGAAAACAAAAACATAGCAAAAAAATTAAATATTCATAAAAAGAATTACAAAAATTACACACTCATGAGAAGAAAAATTAAAAAAATTATGTGACAAAATTTTCTGTGTTGTTTAGATGAGAAAACATTGACTGTATATTTTTTATGCACCATATTTTTAAAATTAAAAAAAAAACAATGGCTTTATCAATGCTCCTTAGACATAAACACATCGGTGTGTTTCTGTCAAAATGGCACACCAGAAAATCAGATAACATTTAAAAAAACATGAAATAGGAAACCGTTTAAATTTTTGCTTTTAAAATTCAGAGGGACAACTCTGTTTGGGATCCAATGCAATAAGTGGTTCCTTTGCATCACATGCCAAACACTTAGATATATAAAAACAAACTCATTAGATCTAAAATGCCTAAAATGAAAAACTCTAATTCTGAAGTGATAGAGAGAGTTAAACCCTAGGGTGAAATTTTGCATTCACGTAAGCAAAAACAAACAAGGGTTTAATGTAAGTAATATATATATATTTTTTTCTTCTAAATTCTAATTAAAATCCAAATAATAATACAATTTATAAAAAAAAAATATTACCAAAATCAATAGTAAAATTTTAAAAATTTACTAAGTAGGGTTTTGAGTGAATCACCATACCCTTCAAATCCTGATTTTCTGAATATTTTTGTTGTTCCAAAGTATTCTTTTACTCCACTGTTCTCCTTGGTATGTCTTTCTTCCAAATCTATTTCCTGTAAATTTTGAAAAAATAATGAAAATATTGAATATCTTCTTAATATTAAAAAAAACTTTATGAAAAGGGTTTAGAGTGAATCATGATATCCTTTAAATTTTCATATTTTGAATAATACTCTGGTTCCAAAGTATTTTTGTCCTCCACAATGTTCCTTCATATGTCTCTCTTGCAAGTCTCTCCCCTACAATTTTTTGCAAAATAATGAAATAGTGAAAAGTTTTTTAGAATTTAAAGGACTATGAAATTCAATTCGTGCTCTTTTTTTAATTGTTTAAAAAAATCATTTTTTTTTTTACTTTTTTGGCATGCCGATGCATTTATGTAAGACACATCGGTGCATCCATATTACATTACGCACCGATGCATCCATATTATATGACAGTCTGATAACATAATTTTTTTTTTATTAAAAGCAATCTTGAAACACGACGTGGTTAATTTTTCAACGCACCAGTGGTTATTATTAATATGTGCACCATTGTGTTTGTGGTTTATAAGGACACTGGGATGATTTTAAAGTTATTTGAACTTTTATTTGCACATAAATAGTATATTCATCTCAAATTATCTTTTAGGATGAATTCACATCACTTACAATACTTCAGTATACATTTTATGTTTTATGTCACTTTATTCTTAAAAAATAGTTTCAAAACTATATTCAAACTCAAATTGTGGTATGGTCCTCGAACATTATTTTAGATATGTACAGAAAAATGTATTGCTAATTTTATTAAAATGCAGGGAGAAAACATTATTATCTGATCAAATGTCCAATTCTTCAAATTCCATCCCATTCCATATTGCTCAAATTCCATCGCAGAGTTCTCCCTTTCAATCTTCAGTAAGTTTAACTTATTTTATTTATGTTTCGATTATCTAATTGAATTTATTTTTATCCATGTCAATTTGAATAAAAATGTATCCAAATTTGCAGGATCCTGATTCAGAATTGAGTTCAGATGCAGAAAATATTCCAATATCGGTTCAAAAACGTTGGAAGGTCATATAAGGAGAAACATACCACAAGAAGTTGGTAGATGAAAATGGATAGCCTCTTTACCCTGCCAATTGTGACATTCCATCTTCCAGCCGCAATCTTGGGTTGGCGATGGTAATAATTGTTTGGTATAATGTAATTTGAACAAACAAACTATTGCATTGTGCTTACTAATATTATCGATATACTAATGTTCAATATTTTTTAAATTGGGATTATGATGATGAGAGACCTACCTACCATCTTCTGTTTCACCCCACAACAATGTTAACTTGAGAGAAGGTTGTAATGAGAGAATAAATCAGAGAGGAAGCATACCAAGAATGGTTGAAACAACCACCTATTAAATTCCCACTACGTTCAGATTCAGTAATTGGGAATGGCTACAACAATAATAGTTCTTCATAAGTTGGCAATGGAGACAATCAAAAAGAGGTTGGTATGGATGATTACTTACATGACATGACTACCATGGAGACAATGTTGTTATATGCATTCCAGAATGATGATCTAGGGGATGATGCTCATATCAGTGAAACCATTTTCGAAAGCCTTCAATCTGCTTCCACCACCCCTCTCTTTGGACCTAGTTCCTTATCAAAGTATACTAATCTTGTGACAACAATGTTACTGTACAATGTGAAAGAAAATTGTGGCATGTCAAACACATGTTTCTTGGCAATATTGATGTAATTGACCAACAAGTTCCTTATATTAATTTTGAGAAATCTTGTCACACAATCAACATTAGAAATGGTTTCTTTTATAAATGTTAAATGACCTTATACATTTCTATTGCTCACTAACTACAGGCTATTGAAAGATAATGTTCTTCCTAGTGATAATGGTTTTCCTGGTAGCTGCGAAGAGGCAAAGCAGTTGTTAAAAATGTTGGGTGTTGAGTATATATCATATCATGCATGTCTGAATGATTGTATTCTATATAGAGGAGAATATGCAGATAAATAGGTATGCCTGAAATGTGGGCATGATAGGTACCATAAATGAAATGAAAATGGTAAATCACATGGTCCTCCTCAAAAGATATTGAGGCACATGTTTATAGTCCCAAGGATTCAAAGGCTCTTTTGTTGTAAATAATTAGCTATGTTACACGGATGGAATGCCTCGCACAAAAGTGAGTCAAGAGTTATCTAAATCCTAAAAGATCCAATATCCTTGAAGCACATAGAGGATACATGGACAAAAGAATTCAAGGATGAAGTACAAATTCTATGACTCAACATAGCAATGGATGGAGTGAACCCATATTCCGTCCAAAACACCAACTATTATGTTTGGCATGCAATAGTGATCAATAAAATTAGCCCCCCATGGTTTTCCGTGAAGAATGAATATCTTATGTTGGCTCTTATAGTCCCTGGTAGAAGAAAAGTGAAGAATATGGATATCTACCTACAACCATTGGTAGATGAATTGAATAAAACATGGCAAGGGATACATGTATACGATGTATCAAGACCCATCGCAACAAAGATGATTTTTTTTTTTTATGGCATATGTGCTTATAGCACACATGATTATCTAGGATTAGGAGTTTTCTCTCGTAATTAACATGTTTATTGATTTGTTTCTATACATAAAAATATTTATTTTCATATTTAATTTTCTATGATAGACATTTTATTCTTAAACGCTAATGTGCTATGTATACAATAATTTTGTTGTTCTTGTAACTAAAGGCTATAATGAATATAAATGTTGTGGACCTCCTCTGAAGGATAGGTGGTCCAACCACCTACAAAATCCAGTGTACGAATGCTCGAGGGTATTCCTCCCAAAAGAACACCCTTATAGAAGATTAACATCCTCTTTCAATGGTAAACCATAGAGAACCCAAAGGCCTACAATAATGACACCGGAAAAATGGCTTAGAGCATATGAAAGAGAGAAGGAGAAGGAGATTACATAAATTTTCTATTCAAATGGGGAGCTTATGTTAGATGATCCATAATTCTTTGACACCCATGTTGAGAAATTGCCCATTGGGATTAAAAGGAAATCTATATTTTATGAGCTCCCATATTGGGAGAATCTTAAGATCTCCTACTTACTAGATCCCATGCATATAATTAAAAATGTTTCATCTTCTTTATGGAGGCACATATCATTGAAAGAAAGTGACACATTGACTTTCAAAAGAGATATTATTTCTTCAAAAACTAAAAAGAAACATTTTCCAAGACAAGAAAGAAGAGGAGAGGTTGGTCCCTATTGGTCTTTCAAATAAGTTGATGTCCCATGGATTTTGAAGAAAGAAGATCATTCTTTGGAAAATGAAGTTATATTAAGTGTGAAGTTTCCTTCTTTATATGGGTATTCCTTATGACGTTGCTTCATTGTGTGTTAAGACCATTTGTGAGGGTTGAAATCAAATGACCATTTGAACCTTATAAAGGTACAACGTATGTGAAAAATATGATTTTATTATTTGTAATATTTATTTTTATGCCATGGGATAGAACACAATTAATTTTGTATGTGTTTACTTTGTAGTATCATTATCCTTTGCTCATGTGTGGGTGTGTGAACCATGACTTCCCCCATGAACTAAGGCATTCCATATCTAAAGTATCTTCATTTGTACATTGGATCAAATCAAAGGAGATTAATATGGCTAGCATTTCATGGTGGCGTCAAGAGATAACTGAGATTGTTTGTATGTTTGAGAAGGAACTACCGTCGAGTTTCATGGACTTCCAATTTCATCTTCTAATTCACCTAGTAGATGAGGTTGAATTAGTTGGTGTGATATCCTATCGTTGGATTTTTTTTTTAGATAGATACATGAAGAAATTGAAAGGATTTATTTGTTAATGGGAAAAACCTGAGGGGTCTATGGTAGAGGGGTACATATAATATGAATCTTTCTATTATGTCAGTGAGTACATGAAGCAGATTGAAAACACACCAGGTGCAGTTATTTGGGATGACGAAAAGGATGAATACAAAAGAGAATGTGAGCTCCTCCAAAAAAATGGAAAAAGGTGCTTGATAAAGAGTAAGTGACTTATCATTCGTCAAATTTCTACACAATAATATTCATTGTAAACGTCATAATGTATAGTTTCATGATCTCATATGTACTATATGTTGGTCTGATTTCATGAATACATCAACGAATTCAAAAATTGATGCCATCAATAAATTTATTCTTTACAATTCAGAGGAAACACAGCCGTGGGTTTCATTGTATGAATAGAAGAGGATGAAATGGGAAAGTGTAAGGAAATAATTCATATGGTTGAATCATATAAGCATGCCTTATCCTGATTATTTAAAATAAAATATGCCAATGATATGCCCTAACAGTTGGGTTGTTGACCAATTCAAAGAGAAATATGGTGCATCCAGTCATTACCCATGTGAAGAATAAGATGCACTAAACATAGGGATTGGTTGCAACAACTTGGTAATAATCTCTTTTTGTACATTAATTTTAACTTCGTAATGCACATTTGAATTGTAGGTGAATCTATATTATTTTATATTTTAGTGGTCAGGTTATTAGACACATACTGATACTGTGATTTGTTGACTTTTTTATAGGTGCATTGCAAGTGGTGGGACACCTTTGATCAGAATAATGTAAAGGAATATCATGATAGTGGGATGATATGTATCGACTCTAAAAAGATGTGGGATGAAGCTAAGGAGCCTTATGTTTTCCAAAAACACTACAACCAAGTGTTTTTGTACAATATTAATTCATACAAATTAAAATATTTAATAAATTAAAATATTTAATATTTTAAATATTTTATGTTTCTGTACATGTTTCTTGGTTAAGTTTGACATTCATGCATCCTTATATAGTATAGTAAAAAAATGCTGAATTAGAGATTTTGAAACTTGTATTAATTATAGGAATATAAAAAAATATGACCAAATTACAATTAAGAGGAAGTTAAAATATCACAAAGATTTTATAAATGTTGATTGAGTTTATCATAACTATTTTTAGTTATTCATTATGAACAAAATCAATATTCTCGAAATGAGGACCAATTCTCGCATCCTACTTTCAAGTAAACTAGTTTGTAAAATTGTGATACAAAGTAAGGTTGAATATTAATATAATTTACTTTGAACTTGTCCAAACTTTAATTAATAACACATGACATATATTTACCCATTTTTATAAATTATTTACTTTTCAAGATCTCTTAACTACAAAAACATCATAAACTTGGTATTTTCATTTTCATCTTGTTCAAATATAAAAGTGACAACATAATAACTTAATTCGAAGTGTTGTAATCTAACCTATTTAAATCTATGCTTTGTACTATATATAGTTAATACATCAAAACATTTCTAAAAGGAAGGTATAAGAAACTTTCATGCTAATTTCACTTGTTTTAGACATTGGTACTTTATTTTAGATATATTAAAAAATAAAGTACTTAATTAAAAGTACTTTATTTTATGGAGAAAATTATATAACATGACCTAACATCAACATAAACATAAACATATGAATTAAGTACATCAACATCAACATATAAATTAAGTACATCAATATGAACAACAAAATGTTATATATATGTGTGTGTGTGTGTGTGTGTGTGTGTGTGTGTGTGTGTGTGTGAATAAGTAAAATAACTGTTATAATGTACATATATGGTCAACAACACAAATAATTGTTATAACTACATATCTAGTCATAATATCTCATGAGAAACATGTTGTGGAGGAATAGGTGATGTGCCCTACTCATTTTGGTAAGGTGAAGGAGGAGGAGGAAGAGGTGTTGGAGTAGAAGCACCATCACAACCTTGATCAACATTACCACTCGGAGGAGGAGTAGGAGGTGTTGAAGCAGAAGAACCATGATCAATTTCACCTTGATCAATATCACCACCCTGAGGAGGAGGAGGAGGTACTGAAGCAGAAGTTCCAAGATCACCACCCAGAGGAGGAGGAGGAGGTACTGAAGAAAAAGCGTCATCACCACCCTCATCATCATCCTTATTGGAGGACGTGTTATCCGTCATCCCTACCAGTAACCTGACATCTCCAATGATATGATGCACAAGTGATGTCATATCATGGTTCGTCCAGAGCTACAAGAGATCGGGTTCAACCCTGATGTATCACATCTAGACAGGGTGGAATCCCGCACCAACCAAAACCTTAATCAATCTACCACACACCTCCATCCTATATCTGAGATCAGGCCTAAGTCACATGCCAGGTAGTATATGCAGCTGAGGATCCTAACTCACTGCAGCTTCAACCATCTCCTCATCTGCATTAGGTGGCAGGAGAGGAGGAATGTCCCAAAAAAATGTGACAACATCTCAAAAATATAACACAAGTTAATAATTAGTCAACAATTTCATTAAACAATTTAATAAAATACGTTAAAAACATGCTAGAATAAAATTTATTTGAATTAATTAAGACAATAAAATGAAAGTAAAAGATTAGTTTAAATATTAACTCAATCATTTATTGGCTCATTCGATGTGAAGAGGATGTTGGGACATCCTCGCCAATCCATCCCCGCTTAAGGGCACAACACCATTATGAACATGTGATCTGCCTCACTAACTAATAGTTGAAGTGCCTCCTTGGAAATCCTAGCTATAAATTTGGGCGTGACCCTCTTGGAAATCATATCGCCCCAGATGTGCATCTGCATCTCGATCATCGTCCTAGGAGGTCGATAGAAAAAACTAGGTCTCCTTCTTTGGAAACCTCTCAAAAAAGAAAGAAAATAACTTTGAAGAAAATGGAAAGTTCTCCCTCCCATGTATCATAGCACGACATCTATCCAATGCTATAAAAAACTTCCTCAATAAAATGGAATACCACCTAATAAGTCATGGCCTCTATATCAAAGAATCAACATAATACAAAAGCACACAACTAATGTGTTTACCATCACCAGTAAAGTGTGAAATGGTCGACAATAACAATGAGAAGCATGTAACGTCCTTTGCATCGAATGAGACGATCGATAATTGTCCACCAGCCACTTGAAAATCACCAGGAGAAGGTATATCGCGTGCAATATACCTCTGAGAGTAGGAAAACTGACTCTCGGTTGCAACACCCACTAGGAAATCAAGAAACTAGGGAAAATCCTCCCCTCTCCTAGATATCCCAGTGATAAAATAAATATCCTCCTCAGTGGGATGGTACCACTGATGAGGACCGACTCTAAATGCTTGTTTATGGGTATCCCATTGAGGAATCAGTTGTGGAAGAAAGGAAGAATTCCCCTTCAGGTATGTAGCCTCCTCATAGTACTTGAGGAGGCCAACATTTCTCAAGAAGAGTCGTGTACCTACATGACTAGGCCGAGGGTACAAATCCCTCTCCCTCTCTCTGGCCTCCCACTCCTGAACCATATTGTACTGGTCCACTCTTCATTGTTTCTCCTCCATGCATTGACATCTCTACATAATTAATATATAAATTACATCAACATCATACATAAAAACATAACTTTTTTTTTAGTAGATGAGAAAAGTATTTCAAAATATGAAAACACAAATTTTGTTAAAAAAAAAATAATAACCTTTGTTGCACTTGCAAAACAATAACGCACCACCCATGCTGCGCAAACATATCTTACGCACCGCATGCAAAATGTTATTTATTTTAGGGGGTTCTTAGTAATTATCAACACACCGGTGTGCCCAATTTTATATAACACACTACAAAAGAACAATGTATTTAGATACTACGACACCCTAGTGTGTTCCATTCATCACGACACACCGTTTAAAATCAAAAATCATTTTAAATGGTTTATCATATCCATGATTATGCACGGGTCCATTCTGTATAATCCACACACCGATTGAAAAATAAAATAATGTCCACGGTGTGTAGTTTATTATGTACGCACCAGTGCATTAACTATCAAGGACACATCGCTCGAACAACTATCTATTTTCAACGATGCATGTATTTTTATGAACGCACCGGTGCATTCACTATAAACAACAAATTGTTTAATGAAAACTATTTATTTTTTATGTTGCATCGTTTATTATGAATGCACCCATGAGTTCATTATAAATAACGCATCGGTGAGTTTATTATGAATGCACCATTGAAAATAAATAGTTTCTATTAAACACTGTGTATATTTTTATGAACGCACCAATGTGTTTTCTATAAACAACACATTGTTTAATGGAAACTATTTGTTTTCGATGGCATGCCGTTTATAAGTACGCATCGGTGTGTTTCATATTAAGATGCACCGACGGAAATGAACTATACATTTTCGGTGCACCCTGTAAAATTTATAGGGTGCACCATGTAGTGCGAGTTGAATGACTCAAACACGCTGCATAGAAAAATAAATTTGAAAAACAATGCAAATTTTACTCAATTTCATAATTTAATCTGGTAAAAATACAATGTAGAAAGAAATATAGAATTTACTTGGACATTTTCTCTTCGAGGAGGCATGGTTGGGATTTAGTGAAAAAAATGAAATTTACCCACCGTATGGAAAAATTTGAATCCCACGATCCAAGCACTGAACGAAAACAAAGAAAGCAACATAAGCACCGACAACAATGCACTTCAGTTGGAAAAACGTGGCATTGGTGCTTGAGATATTTTTTGCACTAGGAATAGTAAAACTGGTGTTTTACCGTCATTTTTTTTTTTTACCCTATTGCACTGCGCTCGCTTTAAGTGCACCCATGCTCACCACTGCAAACAATGTACCATTGTTTTTAAAAAACCTTGTGATAGTGCCCCATATGGAATGCACCGGTGCACCCAGATGACAAAGGTGCACCGTTATGCATTTAAAAAGAAAACAAAGACTATGCACATGTTTGTTTCACACCGGTGCACTCGCTTCATGTGCACCGATGCTCACGAGCTTCTTTTATATGATGCAGACTGTTTTTTTTTATTTTCTTTAAATAACTCTAGAAGGGTGCACCATTGTCTATTCACACTGGTGCATTGATTTCTGGTGGCGCACCGCTGCAAACATTTCATCGTTATTTAAAAAAAATTCCTACAATGGTCCACCGTTTTAGAATGCGTTGGTGTACCTAATGGACAACTATGCACTAGTATGCATTTTTAAAAGGAAAAATGTGAAGATGATGCACCTATTTGTTTCGCACTGTTGCACTTGTTTCATGTGCACCAACTCTCGCGAGCTTTTCTTATATGATGCACATCGTTGTTTTCTATTTCTTTTAAATAACTCTACAAAGGTGCACCATTGTCTATTAACACTAGTGCACTTATTTCTGGTGGCACACCGATGTGGTATAGTCTTATAAATGCACTGTTAAAAAACAATCCACTAAAACGTCTGCTAGTGACCTCCGCTACAAACATATTTTTGGGTTATTTTTATAGGGTCTTCTGCAAAAACCTTCATTAAAGGGTTTTTTACTTGCAGTGTGAATAGTGCAACTTCACATCTCAAGGTGTTCATGGCTAAGAAACTCACAAAAGATGGGTTTTCTGCATAAGCATATCTTGGATTTTCCAATCTGCAATTTCGACATATGTTAAGGCCACCCAATTTAGGCATAATTATTGGGTCATTGTCCTGGAGTGATGCCTACCAGGCCTGGAGCGATGGATATGATGTTGTAAGATAATAATTAAAAATTATCTACATTACATAAAATAATTATAATTGATGCAGAGATAATCTATGTGGATATTTGTGGCCACCCACCTATTCCAACTTACTCCTCGTCTCCATTTTTTGTTCAGCACGTTCTTCTGTACTGCTTTATAATTGTGAGTTCTACACTTCTGGGGATATCTAAATCCCCACACATTCTCCAGGTGGATACGGGTGGCCTCTCACCTAATCCAACTAGCTTATTTTGCATGTTTTCATGTCAGCACATCTTGTTGTACTTCTAGGGTTGTTTTGGGGCGCTAAATGTTCTTTTTTTGTCTCTCCACAGTCAAACTGTAGACTGAATCAGATTCTAATGGAAAAATGTGTAGTTATCTCTGAAAGACATTTCAAACAGGCTATCACGTGCCTAAAATGGAAGTCATATGAAAAATTTACGACCCTAGGAAGTTGAGGTACCAAATTACACCAGCTTACCTATAGGGCCCACATGAATTTTGGTGTTTCACCTTCTACGGTTAGGTTTTAGGATGTCTAGGGTTTTGGAATTCATGGGTAATATGAAAAGGGACTCTAGAGCCTCATTGTAATCCATTCTTCTCAGATGGATGCGTGTAGCAACCACATCTCTTCTTAGAGATAGCTACCACCATTCGAGCAAGTTTCAGTTATGCAGTTTTACGGTTTCATCCTATTTCATTATTTAATAGAAGATATTGTTCACTGGATATTTGTGTTATTCTTCCTATCTATGTGTTTATTGTATTCAGTCTGTTAATTAGTTCGTTCCTCTCCTAAATACGTATCAGTGGTATCAGAGCGATCTACTATTCATTTATTTTTCTTCGTACATGTCCCCGAAAAGGTTTGGGTACAAGAAGTTGGGACTCAAACCAATCGAGCCATTACCAGATCGATCACACCAAGCCTGACAAAAACCCATGGGAGACAAAAATAAAGATGATGGAGTAGGAGATCCTATTAAATGTTTCTCGAGACAACCCTCACGCGACAAAGGAACAAAATGATGGACAACTTTGTGCATATCCTTCGATGGTTTCCCACAGGAGAAGAATATTCATCAAGCGGCCATGAAAACCCCTTCAAGGTACATGAAAAATTTGATATTCCATTATTTGAAGGATTGATAGATGTGGATGTTGTAGATAAATGGTTTAATCTGCTTGAAGGATATTTTTCGGTCCACAATTTTTTCGATAGAGAAAATATCACTTTTGCACTCCTCAAGGATGTTCCCAATGTTAAAGACTGGTGGGATACTTACTCTGAGCAAAGGGACGTGGAGGAATCTGCAATTTTTGTGGTGGCCCCTACATGGGATTTCTTCGAGGACGCCATTAAAAAACAATACTACCCTGTTGGAAGCTACGAGGACTAGTACACCAGATGGACCACCCTACATCAAGAAAGGGACCAGATAGTACTGGACTTCACCAATATTTTCCATATCCTACACACCAAATTGGGTATCAAATATTCTGAGCATCATCTGGTGCTCAAAAACTACATTGTTTTCATACATACATGCAAATAGAAATGGAGTTCTTGGAGATCACCTCATTGGGCACGAATTATAGATACGCTATCAAGATCGAGGATAAATTTAAGAAAAAACGACGAGAGTTTGGATCAGCAAACCCCTCACAGTCAAAGCAGGGAAAAGGAGACCCGAACCCACACATCAAAGGACCAAGTTGAGATGGTCGCCCTCAGGACAATCTGTCCAAGCCACAACACAAGAAGGGAAATGAGAATACGAAGAAGGACACGGGAAAATGGTGTGAGTACCATAAAAGTCCTTGGAACAACACCAACAAATGTTGCTCCAAGAAGTTCCTCATAGCCGAGCTAAAGGCTTCTGATTCAGAGGCCAATTTTGATTCCGAGTCAAATCCTGAAGGAGGGAAGTGGATTATCGATGTTGAACTGTGTGCCACGGTCGCTACCACCAAATTCTGGCCAAGTGAACCAAAAGAACTAGAGGAATGGGAATGCCTCTTTCACTCACAGACGTGGGTCAAGGGGGCTCCGATTCATTTCATTGTCTAAAATGGTAGTCAGAAGAACCTGATTTCAGTAGAGGTCATCAAGTGGTTGGACCTGCCAACGACATTGCACCCGCATCCCTACACCATCGGTTGGCTTCATCAAGGAAGAGATCTTTGTGTCAGCCAACAATGTCGTATTCCCTAGGGAATCAAGCCTTTCAAAGATGAGGTACTGTGTGATATTTATCCCCTTCAAGTTTTTGATGTTCTTTTAGGACAACCATATTTGTGGAAGCGTCATGTTGTGTATGAGTATATACCCCGCAGTGTTATTATTACTTTGGGTAGACTGTTGTACATGATCCTATAGGTCGCATCACCTACTGGTATCTCTTTAATCTATGCTAAGTAATGTAGTAAGGTCATTTCATAGACTGATAATTTTGTATTCTTTGTGATCCATTCTCACATTAAGAAGAAGGTTTTCGCCGCATTCATGGCCTCTAAACAATGCCTCTCTTGGTAGCAGAAGTAAGTGGACAGGATCATGGAAGAATATAGATACATATTCACCTCACCTATAGGGGTATCGACACACTAACAAGTCAAGCATCCAATTGATCTGACCCCTGATGCACCTCTACCTAATGGACCAGTCTATCAGTGCTCACGGATGGAGAATGATGGAATCAAGTGTCAGATCCAAGAGATTCTTCAAAAGGGGCACATCATACCCAAATCCTCCCCTTGCAGAAGCCCAATTGTAACAGTGCAGAAGAAGTACGGGACTTGGCGAATCTGCATTGATTACAGAGCCTTAAACAAAATCATAGCCAGGAATTGCTACCCCATTACTAGGATTGATGACCTTCTTGACCAATTCAAGGGGGGAAATTTCTTCAACAAGATTGACTTGAAGTTTGGATACCACTAAGTTCCCATCAAACCAACTGATGTCTGGAAGACAACCTTCAAGTCTAAATAAGGTCTCTACGAATGGCTCATCATGCCCTTTGGCTTAACAAATGAACTGGCCACTTTCATGAGGTTGATGGATGATGTATTGAGACCCTTCACCAAATCCTTTGTGGTAGTATATTTGGATGACATCATAATCTTCAACAGAGCATGGGATGAGCCACATGAAACATATTCAACAGGTTTTAAGCACTTTGCGAGAACAAAAGATTTATGCCAACTTGGAAAAATACTCTTTTGGCATGAACATCGTCCAATACCTGGGCTACATTATTGATGAGCATGGGGTGCATATTGATCCAGGTAAGATCCAATTCATCCGTGATTGGCAATCCCCAACTACACTGACTAAGCTTCGGAGCTTCTTGGGACTATCCAATTTCTACCGACGATTTGTGTTGGGATTCTCCCATATTGCATGGGCCCTCAGCCAGATGACCAAGGGTAGTTGTAGGGCCATGTTCGTGTGGGGTATGGAGAAAAAACAAGCATTCAGTGATCTAAAACATCTCTTTTTCTCATCTTCCTTACTCTCCTTTCTCGATTTGCAACAACCATTTGATATTGACACTGATGCATCTGACTATGTTGTGGGTGCATTTCTCACTCAACAAGGGCATCCCATGGCATACCATAGTGAGACACTCTTCGATACTGTCGAGAAATACCCCACCTATGACAATGAAATGTATTCCATTGTATAAGACTACCGTCAATGGAAACATTACATTCTGATTTGGGAAGCCCACTACAGTCGGGTGGAAGGACATTTTGGCGTGGAGAAAAATGTGGTCGCTCTCCATAAACATTTTTATTGGCCAAAACTTCGATAGGACATCAACAAGTATATCATATCTTACACTACCTATGCCATTGCCAAGCCCGCCATCAAGAAGCAAGTCTTATACACCCCTCTTCCTATTCCTGAGAATCCTTGGAAGTCCATCAAGATGGATTACATGTCTGGCTTATCACCCACCAAGCAAGGAAATGATTGTGTGTTCGTGGTCGTTGATCGGTTTTTGAAGATGGCCATCCTCACCGTTTGTAAGAAGAATGTTACAGCGATAAATACTGCTAATCTCCTCTTAGAATGAGTGTGGGTCCACTTTAGGATACCACAGACCATCATCTCTAACCGAGACAAGAGATTCATGAAAACCTTTCGGTAGAGTCTCTGGTCTATGTTGGACACCAAGCTCACAAAATCCATTTCTTTCCACCCCCAAACCGATGGCTAAATAGAGGTAGTCAATCGGATGATTTTTCACATCCTATGCATGTACAATTCTAAGCATCCAAGTACATGGGACAAGAGTCTCCCATATTTACAACTCAGTTACAACATGGCTCTCCATAGTTCCACTGGCCAGATCCCATTTCAGGTGGGTCTAGGATTCCATCCCTTGGGACCCATTGATGTTGCACTTCCTCTTGCCACTGCATAGAAAGACTCTTCTCATGATCAGTCTGCAATTGACAAAGAAACCAGATTCATTGAGCAGATTCAACACATATGCCAACAGGTCTAGGAGATTTTGCAGAAATCCAATGCTAACTACAAGTAGCGCCATGATCAACATAGGGTACCACAATAGTTTCAGGTTGGCGAAAAATTCTGGTTACATCTACAGAAGGAGCGTCTCACTGGGCCCCATCGAAATCTTCTCCCACTTCGTTATGAACCTTACATTATCACCAAGGTTGTGGGTAGCAATGATTTTGAGCTCAACACTCCACCCTTCCTTGGTCTGCACCCAGTCTTCAATGTGGACCTCCTTCAACCATATTTTCCACTATTATTGGACACCTATGAGATCGCAGAACAACTGATGCCAACATAGCTCAACCCTGACTGCATGGAACAACCATCCACTGATCATATAGTGGACACACAGGTCAAGGGCACTCGACAACAACAGATCCAGCTTTATCGGGTTATCAAGGCAGGGTAACTCCTACACCAAGGCAAGTAGCTCACCCGAGGAAAAATCCAATAGAAGTTTCCTCACCTAATGGCGGAACTCAATGCAATGGAGACCATTAGTTCCTAACAGGGGAGGACTGATCTAGGTGGATATTGGTGGCCACCCACCTATTCCAACTGGCTCCTCGTGTTAATTTTTTGTTCAACATGTTCTTCTGTGCTGCTTTATAATTGTGAGTTCTACACTTTTGGGGTTGTCTAAAGCCCCACACTTTCTCCAGGTGGATACAAGTTCCCTCTCGCCTAATCCAACTTACTTATTTTGTATTTTTTCATGTCATCACATCTTGTTGTACTTCTAGGGTTGTTTTGGGGCCGTAAATGTTGTTTTTTTGGCTCGCCACAATCATAATGTAGATAAAGTTAGAGTCTAATGGAAGAATGTGTATTTCTCTGAAATACCTTTCAAACGGGCTATCACGCACGTAAAACAAAGATCGTATGCAAAAATTATGACCCTAGGACGTTGAGGTACCAAATTACACCAACTTACCCATAGGGCCCTCACGATTTTTGGCTTTTCACCTTCTAGGGTTAGGTTTTTGGATGTCTATGGTTTTGGCATTCATGAGTAATATGAGAAGGGCCTCTGAAACCTCATTGTAATCCATTCTGCTCAGATAGATGCACGTAGCAGCCACATCTCTTCTCAGAGATAACTACCACCATTCGAGCAAGTTTCAGTTCTGCAATTTTATAGTTTCAGCCTAGTTCATTATTTAATAGAAGATAGTGTTCACTGGATATTTATGTTATTCTTCCTATCTCTATGTTTATTGTATCAAGTAGGTTAATGAGTTCGTTCTGCTCCTAAATCCGGATCAAGAGACTAATAAAAAATAATGGCTTGGAGAGATGGTAAGCAGGTTGTATGGGAGAACAATTATAATAACCAAACAACAACATTAGTAACCACTCCTGATTTTTGTTCATGACACATTCTGTATTTCAACAATTATTATAAAATACAAAAAAGAATAATGGGATTATTTTTTTTACTAATGGTTATATAAGTTGAGGTGCATAGGTTGTTCAGGGGGGCCCATTTAGCTCTACTTTTTACCAGTTGTGTTCGTGTTTTTAAAATCAATGTTGCATGCGTAGAGACTTAGAAATTTTTTGTGTGCTAGACTTATTTAAGCTTCAAAATAATGTTGAGTGTGAGACCTTTTTTTTGGGTTATATTAAGGGGGTTAGGGTTATATTAGGGTTAGTGTTTGTATCACTCTCTACAAATTTATAAGATGTTAAATTAAATGTCTATTGTAGGTACCTGAGATGCTAAATTAAATGTCTAATTGTAGGTACCTTTTCTAATGCTTATAGCAAATCTAAATTGCCTATCAACGGTCATAAGCCAGAATTATGTAGTTGTGCTAATATTCACTCAATTGACACTTACAGTGATTTTACATTCATTCTACATGTGACATTAAGGATCATTTTAAAATAAACAATTTTAAGATATAAAGGAAAACAAACCTATTTGTGTATCTATATTTTGACATAGTGTTATAATAACAAAACTAATAAGTACTATCAGAATGAAGAATCAACTCACTTGATTGAACTTCGATTGACCTTTGGTTGGGATATAACTACTGAGGCAGGACCACTAGCACACTACTTTATACTGTTTGTACAATAGATGGAGCAAAAATTTTGGAACCAGATTCATCAATTCCATGTGAATCCTTATATAAATCTATCCTTCCTTGGGTGGTTGAATTTGGGTTGTAGAACTAAGGCTTCGCTTATCAGGCACAATTCTTGCAATGCTCCTAAACAGGCGAACCTCGCGAACAAAATGGATTTGGTTTGGGTTCATTAATCATTTTCAAGGTTGAGGGCTTACCGTGGGTTGCTTCTTAGGGTTAGCATTGAAGCTACTTCAAGGAGTGGCATGCGAGCCCAGTGACAATTTTGGATCCTTGGGTTGATTCAGTAATTTATTTTGTAGATTCGTAAGCAAGTAGTGAGCCAGTAGTACGAACCTTGGTAGATCTATGTCTGATCTTTGGGTGCCACATTGCTCATAAGATCTGTGGGCATATTAGAGGTCATGTCATTATCATTAAATAGAAACCCATTAAGAGTAAATAAGTGTAATAATAATAATAATAATAGTAATAATAATAATAATCATGTAATTTAAAGGGCATGACCACCATACATCAAATTGGTGTATGAGACCGAGTTGTTTCTAAGACACATTAAATAGAAACCCATCAAAGAAGAGGAAAATGTAAATCAATGTATTAAAATTAATAATAATAATAATCTAATTTTAATAATATAATCTAATTTTAAGGTCATGGCCAAGCCTCTCTTGTTTGTGGGACAATGGACCCCTGGAACCTTGTTTTGTGGGACAAAATTCCTCACATTAAATAGAAACCCATCAAACAGGGCAGAAATGTAAATCAATACTCTGGTTTTTATGGGACAAAGGAGGTGTATGAGATCCCTAACCCCTCTAGATTTAAACTTCCTAATAAAAAACATATATTCTTAACCATTAGATTTACTCAATTACATCCCACTAAAAAATTATTTATACCAAACAACTAAGAAAATTTGAATTGAAAATTTAAAGGCCAAAGAACTAACTAACTACATGCTAAACAACATTAAAATTCACTTACACATATAACAGCAAGCACATTTTTTATATAATCTATTGATAAAAAACCTGAAGAAAAAAAAAGTGATTTACTCTGTTGAAACACCACATTGCTGTGTCAGAATTTGCCTAGATTATTTTGCTTGCTTACGGGTTAAATAGGTTCGACCGTTTCAATTGTCATTGAAAACTATTGAGTTTCTTATCATTGTTTTTTTTTCATTAGCTACCTTAACATACTCACCTTGTTATTTTCTCATAGCAACAGAAAAACTAAACGGTCATGAAGTCTTACCACAGCAAGGTGGGAAGAATATAGAGTACTTGTTCAACATCAGGACGAGGGTATCTGTGCTTCATTCATAATATTTTCCATTCTGTATTCACGGTTTTATTTGACTAATTTTGAAGGCCATCACAAGTCCAATCGCAATTCCAATTCACTGTTTTCTTCGTGATCTGGTCCACTTGTTTCTTTCAAACTCTCGGTCAGCGTGTTGCAATTATTGTGGAACTCTATGTTTTACTGGAAGCTAGAGCTTTGAAGGCGTAGAAGGCGCTACTGTATGTCACACGGATCCAACAAACATAAATCACAGGCGTAGAAAGCGCTACCTATCGTTGACCTCTGAAGCGAACCCGGAGCACCACCTCCCTACAGCCTACGACGACTGCATCAAGGCACTCCAGTGGGTGAGCTCCCATAGGGTGGACGGAGGAGACTTCGAACGCCACCTGTGGTTCGACTTCGAGGAAGACTTTTCTGAGGTATATCTACTCGGAGACAGCGCAGGTGTCAATATTGCACATCACGTATTTCCTATTTTTTTTTACGGCGTAGACTGTTGTTCTAGGAAATGGCCCGTCGACGCCGACTGGACGTCGCCGGCAGTCCAAAACCCATGCCATTTTGGTGCCCATCCCGGAAATCGCACCTGTTCCATCTCCGGCGAACCCCTGCACCTGTTCCATCACGTATTTCCTATATTTTTTATGGCGTAAACTGCTGTTCAAGGAAATGGCCCCTCGACCCCGACGGGACGTCGCCGGCGCTCCAAAACCCATGCCATTTTGGTGGCCGTCCCGGTAATCGCACCTGTTCCATCTCCCGCGAACCCCTGCGGCCTACGGTCGCCATCCTCCCGTTTCTCCTCGTGCTGATGGTCCGCGCTTCGATGCCGTGTTACCACCCCTGATACGTCGGAAGTAATGCATGCCCGCCCCGCAACTATGCCATAGATCCCATTCATTAATGCAGACAACCCCAACCCGCTTCCAAATTTGAAATCAGTGGGGGACTTTATTTATCCCACGCCCCTCCTGAACAAGCCTCTGATTCTGCCCGCCCTTACTGTGTAGTTGATCTTTCAAGTTCCGAATATCGTCATAGGATAGAAACAGTTGATCCCCTCAAGAGGCTGTTACAGTGAGCAGGTAGGCGGCTCCCATAAGATTCAAGGCGGACAATCCAGGTAATCCTGAATTGAAGGGTTCCTTCTGTTAGCGATCAAATAATTCATTCTAAAATTTGTTTGAAAAATGATGCCTAATCTTGCGGGGGACTTTTGACTGTCTCCCCGAGCTCTAAATGCAGATTTGAAAGAACCATTGGAAAGCTTAAGATGTCTAGTTGTCAATCGACTATTCAAGCGTGTAAAACAGACTCTCCATGGCTGAGAAATTTGATTTTTCCCAAGGCAGTTTTTATTAAAAAATCTGGGTTTTCACCAGCTTATTGGTTTTGAAATCCGCTAGTTAGTTGTTGAAAGCTTTCCTTTTCACCAGCTAAAGAGGCAGATTCATGGAAAATTAGCTGATGAAAGCGCAGAAGAGTCCAGCAACGTCTTCTTTTTGCTGAGATCATGATTTTTTAATTCCTGAACATGTGGGAAAGGTGTCAAATGATGGATAATAATTATGAGAAGCTAAATCATCTTTCTCATCCATCTTTAAAGACACATGTTCTCATCCATCCTTAAAGACACATGGTGAGGAAATAACACCAAATGGCACAATAATTCTTGACAGAAAATCTCTCAGTGATCAAAAACAAATTTCTGAATCTGTGATTGTCACCTACAAACTGCCAAATAATGTTTTAGTTGTCAAATTCGACTTGTACTGATCAGATTAAATTTATTTGGTTAAATATTAAGTTATTTTATTGTATTAAGTTTTGTACTCTGTTTTCCATTTTTAGAAATCCAAATCCATGTTTATAGGATCTGAGATGTGTTGTAAAAGATATAAATACCTATCATTTGATAGAAGCAGGGGTTCGATTTTGGATACAGGAACTATACTATTTGTAACGGACTTTTCATATGATAATACAGATCATAATTTTCTCTCTCTATTGATATCAGATTTTCATCCTTTCTTTTGTACTTTATTTCAAGCTTGTTTTAACCACTAAATGACTGTCATCTCATCAGTCATTTCATAGGTTTGACTTAATAGTATTTTTCACTATATTATTTGACCCATCACATCTGTGGTTTTGGTTAATAAGTATAGATTTCTTCACCCATTTTTAAAGCTATTATCTGATTATTGATCCTTGAGGGCATTGGTTCATTTGATTATTCATTTTGACTCTCTGGAGGCTATACTATAGTTAAGTTATCCCATTGATCCACACACACAAAAACACAAAAACAAAGTTTTCTTCAAAGTTACCAAGCATCTTTGACCTACAACCTCAAAGAGTTTCTTGGAACGATAACAAATTGGCGCCATTGTCGGGGAGAGGAGATTGAAGCTCAGCTTTCTTGGGACATGACATATATCCAACTTTGATGATAGACAAAGCCTGGACATTTTCTTGGTTGTAATCATCTATCTGGCAACTTCATGAAAGACAGATTCAGTGACGACTCCACAATATTCAGATGTCAAAAGCATTTGTTGCTCTTTTGGCTCGGAGGTTTGCACCTCTGGACTTCTCTTCAGTTCCCGGTTTCCCACATCCAGTACCTCATATGTCAAAATGGGGAGATTTTCTACCTGTCTTCAAAGAGGAGAAAGAAGATAATCCTGCAGAACACCTCAAAAAGTTTCATGAGTGCATGGATCTACTAGATCTACAGCATGAAGATGTTCGTATGAAAATGTTCATGCATTCATTGGAGGGTGATGCACGTAAGTGGTATTTTTCTTTACCTCCTTCAAGCATTTCATCTTTGAAAAATTTTCACAGAGTATTTAATGAACGTTGCAAAAGGTTCTTTATGGATTGGATAATAAAGTTGAAAATGCAAATAGAAGCATAGGAACAGTTACACCTTTTCACCATGTCTTAGTGGAATATGATGATGGATTTGGTCATATATTCCATGTGGTAGATGGAGGAAAGTTTTAAGAGTGGTGAATGATCTAATCATTATTACATCCAGACATTCAAGATCGTTTTCACCAGCACTAGCGTTTTCCTCATTTTGGCAAAGGTTACTGTGCCAACCATGTGCAGATAAATTGGTAATTATTTGCAGATGGGAAGGAAGCGAGGAGGACCACATCTACGGAAAGCATTAATACAACATAACTTATTTGCACTCACACCCAGGAGTTTATCAGTTTTTCTCAAACGTAGGGTGTATAACCTATGTTGAAAGATTGCAGGAGGGTTATCACCAGGCGATAGCTGAGATTTTTACAAAATCATATGATGGAAAGAAAGCTACAGTAAGCTCTTTGGAACTGATAGTTGATGAAGCTTACATTGCTTCAGCTACTGGCTTACCCAGAACATGTCAGAGTTGGTTTAAAACAACAGTAACCAGAACCTGGATTTTGGATCATATTTGAAAACACAATTCCAAAGTATAATCCGGAAGAAGAGTATTCTTGTTTCCTAACTGGAAGATGAATGGCAAGTTCTGTTCAAATCCATTCAACTGTATGTAACCTCAGAGGGAAGGTATGATAAGTTGATGTTATATCATTTTAGACTTCTAGACCACTTCACAGGGAAAGTCCTTTTGAATCTACCCTTCTTTCTTCATAGAAGTTTAACAAAGGTATGCAACAAAATTAGAGGCAAGTCTTTTAGCATCAAAAATACCCTTTGTCATTATGGTCTGATTAAAATGATTGTTTTGGAGAAATTAAGACAAAAAGACAGAACCTGGCAACATTTTGTTTTTTGGGAAGGATTTGAAAATCTACCTTAGTCTGGAAGTAAAAAGAAGAAAATGGGTAAGAAACAACCTACTCCTCACAGCAGCTCAAGAAAAAGGAGATCTCTCTCACCTATACCATCAGGAAAAGAGGCAGGCCCTAGTTCAAAGGCAAAGAGAGCTAAAAAGAAACTTGATTTTGAGACAGCTATAGAATAACCTGCAGTAAAGGAGGCAAACATTTTAAATTTGCCTTATTTAGTTTTGGATTTAGAATTAGAGCAGGAGGAGATACCAGCTAATGATAATCCATAATACTCCATGGAACTTGCACAAAACTTTGAAAGTTTTACCACCTTTGAAGAAGGAGAAACATCCAGCAAGAGAAAGCCAGATGACCACAAGCTTACTAAGAAATTGAAAAGGAAAATCAAGTAACAGGAGGTTCTAGAGAGAGTCATAAAGGAAATATATGAAATTATGTCAAAGAATTTCACTAAAACTGATGAAACTTTAAAGAAACTAGCATTGAAGAGAGTCAAGGAAAAGAAACAGAAAAAGTAGATTGTGAAAGATAACAACAAGCTTTGAAGAATAGTTAGATGATAAATTTTAAAGGCTGAATGACTCCATGCCCAATACTAAAGGCACAAGGTATTCCCAGTTCTTGGAAACCTCACAGGGAGGTCTCCATCCCAGTTGGAGCCAGATGTTAGCGATCAAATAATTCATTCTGAAATTTGTTTGAAAAATGATGCCTAATATTGTGGGGGAATTTTGACTACCTTCCTGAGCTCTAAATGAATATTTGAAAGAACTATTGGAAATATTTGGATGTCTAGTTGTCAATCGACTATTCAAGCGTGTAAAACGGACTCTCCACGACTGAGAAATTTGATTTTTTCCAAGGCAGTTTTCATTAAAAAATATGGGTGTTCACCAGCTTATTGGTTTTCAAATCCGCTAGTTAGTTGTTGAAAGATTTCCTTTTCACCAGCTAAAGGGGAGGATTCAAGGAAAATTAGCTGGTCAAAGCGCAGAAGAGTCCAGAAACGTCTTCTTTCTGCCCAGATCATGATTTTTTAATTCCCGAACACGTGCAAAATGTGTCAAATGATGGATAATAATTAGGAGAAGCTAAACCATCTTTCTTATCCAGCGTTAAAGACATGTGGTGAGGAAATAACACCAAATGGCACAATAATTCTTGACAAAAAATCTCTCAGTCATCAAAAACAGATTTCTGAATCTGTGATTGTAACCTACAGACTGCTAAATAATGCTTTAGTTGTCAAATTCGACTTGTAATGATCAGATTAGATTTATTTGGTTAAATATTAGGTTATTTTATTGTATTAAGTTTTGTACTTTGTTTTCCATTTTTACAAATCCAGATCCATGTTTATAGGATCTGAGATTTGTTGTAAAAGATATAAATACCTATCATTTGATAGAAGTAGGGGTTCGATTTTGGATACAAGAACTATACTATTTGTAACAGACTTTTCATATGATAATACATATCACAATTTTCTCTTTTTATTGATATCATATTTTCATCCTTTCTTATGTACTTTATTTCAAGCTTGTTTTAACTGCTAAATGACTGTCATCTCATTAGTCAGTTCATAGGTTTGAATTAATAGTATTCTTCACTATATTATTTGACCCATCACATCTGTGGTTTTGGTTAATAAGTATAGATTTCTTCACCCATTTTTAAAGCTATTATCTTATTATTGATCCTTGAGAGCATTGGTTCATTTGATTATTCATTTTGATTGTCTACAGGCCATACTGTAGTTGAGTTATCCCATTGATCCGCACACATTAAAACACAAAAACAAGTTTTCTTCAAAGTTACCAAGCATCTTTGACCTACAACCTCAAAGAGTTTCTTGGAATGATAACACCTTCTTGCTTCAATTAAATGGTTCCTTGATATCCCATCTCATCATCAGGCTATGGTCAAGTATTTTTCCCTAAATGATGGCATATTCACCTAGCTACGCCATAGGGAATCCTTGCCACTATATATATTCATTCATCGATCTATCTATCCATAATCCATCAGCATGAGAAGAATACGCTTACTCTCAACAAACAATTGTTTGTTTGATCATTTGTTTGGATGAAGTAGAAATATATTGATATGTAAATGGAAATCAATCCCATTGGTAATAAATTAAGGAGTCATTAAATCAGTGTTATCTCCTGTAATAGTAGCGAATTTGCATAGATTAAAGGTGGGTTACTACCATCATACGTGCCCTGAGGCGGAGGTAATTGTAAGTGCAGTTGTGGGGAAAGCCGTGAGAGAAAATCATGGCATTGCACCTTCTCTCATCAGGATGCATTTCTATGAAGGGTATGTGTGATGAAGTATATCAACTCTCAAAACAATCGATAGTATATATCAATTTTATGAATACGATAATAGGCGAATTGATGTGCTTACAGGGATGCGATGGATCAATACCTATCGACTCCACTCCCGGGAAATCAAAGCAGAGAAAGAGTCATCGACAAACAATCCCAGCCTTCGTGGGTTTGAAGTAATTAACGGAGCGAAGTCGATGTTTGAAGCTAAATATCCGAATGTGGTCTCATGTGCAGACATCCTTTCTTTCGCTGCAAGAGATAACACATACTGGGTGGGTGATTAATCCTCAATATTGTTATGGTTAATTTGAAAATTCAAGTGGGTCACTATATATATATTGATGATATTGTATATTGGCCGAGGCTGGAGGATTAATTCCGGAGGTGTGAAGGGTGCAGAAGAAAAATAACACATAGTAAAGAACAAACACAAATTGTATTGCTCAATTGATCAACATGATTACATTTGCCTCGTATTTATAGAGGCTATGGAAGACTCTGGAGAATCCAGAGAGTTCTCGGCGGGAAATATCTAGAACCGTCGGTGGATTGTCGGTGGGTATGGCGGTGAAGATCGGTGGTTGAGTTGAAGGTTATGTTTTAATGTTGTAGGTAGAAATTAACTTCTTCCAACACTCCCCCCTAATTTATACTATTAATTACATCAATATTTATAATGCCCAATGCTTCTCTAAAATATTCAAATTGCTATTTTGTTAAAGCCTTTGTAAGTATGTCTGCAAGTTGCTCTTTTTATGCACAATCTCTCCTCCTTAATGAATACATGTCTTGGTTATGCCTTTATTTGAGTCATGTCATCATCTTCATTTTTTATCTTCACATTGTTGGGCTTCCTTCAATTTGCTACTTTATTTTACTAGCTTCCCCTCATCATAAATCACCTTGGGATTTTAAGGCTTACCCCTAACCATTACAATGCTCAAGAATTATCACACCAAGTGGTTTCTTGTTGACCACAAACATTTCTCACTGGTGGTTTTGGCTGACCACGAACCTTGCATTATGGGGAAATTGATTTACACAACACACACTCACTTGAGTTTCATCCTCAAAGATTTTTTTCTTCTTCTTTATACCTGCATAACATTGATTAATGCTCAAACTTTTGCATCTTCCTTTTGCACCTGCAAACAACTGATCATTGATGTTCATATAAAAAGAGATCCATCTACCGAGATACATGGGTACCATTCACCGTACTCGCCAGTTCTCTAGGAATCATTTTCATGTACATGGTTCATAAGTACATTAGACTCCTTTAGTCATAACTTGGTCTCAACCAACTCACACTTGGAGATTACTTAATCTCACATTCCTCCCCTTAATCGAACATCTAACTTCTCGGATCACCATAAAACTTAGATACGAGTACACCTACCACCCTCGTACCTACCTATTGGTTAATTCCACAACTTGATGCCACATCTACTCTTTATGCCTAAGAGAGATACATGCTACATGATCACTCTATTCCATGTAGGCCTGATTCAACATGGCTTACTAAACACCTGGGGAATATAGCTTGCCTTTCCTATGGATAAGCTTTATAACTTTGGACCAAAAACCTCTAGGGTGTCGGGTACTACCGATCATGCACCCCTTACATCACTTATCATTATAAAATTTTATCATAGGTACAAGAAGCATTATTTACTAAATTCCCAAATTATAAGCCCATTACATATAAACCCATTCAATATGTCCAATAAGCATTCTCTTAGGTACTACAAGAAGTCTGCCAACTCCAATTTGAAATCACACATGACTCATACTACCTTTAAAATTTCTTGTGTAAATACCCAGACTAACACTTGAAAATGAAGAGAGTATTCCAAATAACTTTTCTTTATACTCAATGACACTTTTGCCAATCAAAAGGAGGACTTTAATGACCCTTTTACCAATAGAACAATGCTTGACTTAAATTTCACTTGCACTTTAACTCACACATATAACTCAACATTCTTGAAAGCCTTGGGCTCCTACTTTGACACCTGAAGTTGAAGATGTTTGTTCCGACACGCAGGTTGTCGACGGCTCCTTGAGCGAACTAGCACTACCTTCCATGTTTTTTAATCAAACGACCAACATACACGCATTGCATAGTCGTGAGCCTTTGTAAAGGTGTAGTTTTTCCATCCCTCTGTCTTTTGCCAAGTGCATATTTCAGATAATCATCTTCTAAGTCACTGCCACTATCGATAACTTGAAACTCGGGATCCTTAATTCCGCCATTATCTTCATCGAGTTGATTCGGCTCTGGTGGCTTCTGTAAGCTTTCAACCTCAATAATGTTGTCACAAGGACTTATTTCCATGATCAAATTTGGATTAGAGGCCACCTCGAACAAACGATAGTTTCAAATAACGGTATGAGTCTCGTCCCAATTTCCACTGGTCAGTGCTCTGAGCTTTAGAGGAATAGTAAAGGCAATCTTGAAAACATGGAATTTAACCCTCGGAAGGGAGACCTGTACTTTGGCTCTTGATTTCTTATACCTCCGCCTTGATCCCTCCATTTCGCTTGTATTCTCCTCCTACAATTCTCCTCAGTGTCACACAGGACCTCCTCCACGTACTCTACGAGCTCTTCTCTGGTTTCTCACATCCTCAACAAATGCAACGTTTTCTTCTCCTTTGCACGGTCTTAGTAGCACTCCTTTCCAATTTGATATGGATGCAACAAAAAGAAACAAAAATAGGGGTGTCTCTCCCACGCACAGACCCTGCCTTCTTTCTATTCTTCGAGCAGTGTTGAACCTCTCGTATAAATTGCATTGGTGGCTCCCTTTCTTCCTCAGTTTCTCGAATTACATAGTAAACGACATTGTTGTTTCTTGATCTCTATGGATCACATAAAATCCATCTATTGTGGCTCAGTTTGACGGCTACCTCCAACACGAAACCCTCGACAACCTCCTCTACTTAGCTTTGACTCAGCTCCCTCAACTACTTTGACAAGTGCCTATTCCGATAAGCGCAACCTGCACTTGGATTCTTTCTCCACTCATCTTTCCACTGTTGGGCGACTCCTCTCAGGATTTGTGCCCTCCCATGAGGGAGTGAGCCCAATCATGTGCTCTGATACCAAAATGAAGTGGGTAAAATCAAAATAACACACAGTAAAGAACAAACACAAATTGTATTGCTTAATTGATGAACACGATTACATTTGACTCATATTTATAAAGGATATGGAAGACTCTAGAGAATCCAAAGAGTTCTCAGAGGGAAATATCTTGAATCGTTAGTGGGTATGGTGGTGAAGAAACAATAGTCGATGGTTGAGTGGAAGGTTTTGTTTTAATGTGGTAGGTAGAAATTAACTTCTTCAAACAAGGTGGAAGTAGGACGAAGAGAGTTGTAAGGATCCCAAGCCAATTTTTTGCTTGGAATCACTAACTAACCACTGATTTGATTCTTATTGGTTGTGTATGCAGGTTGACATGAATATTTCGGCCTTAGGGTTTATTCAGTTATTTAGCCATAGATTCACATAAACATCATTGCCATCATATGAAAATCATCAACAATACAAAAGATAGGAACCACAAGCAAATAGTTGAACTTTATTATAAGAAAGCAAGCATCTGATACAATAGTGAACTAGATCTGAATAGATGGCTTCAAGATAATACTAGAGCTGTATACAAAATGCTCCTGGAGATACAAATAAAGCCTCCCAAAGGCTGCCAATAGAAGATGAACGCTCAACTGCTAGATCTGGGTTTCAACCTCTCTTCAAGTCACTGGTATGGCCCTGATGCTTGCTAGTACACAAGGACACCAAGGGTTCGACCCTCCTTAAGATATAGACCTCTTGATGCTAACAAATCCTCCCCAATGATAGATCAAGGCAAGAGAAGCTTCCTCCCGAAGTATGAAGCTCAAACACTAAAGCTTCCTCCTCAAACTACAAAAACCCTGGGATGGTACGACCCTCCTGAAACCCTGGATATGGCCAATAGTACAGCCTAGCTGAATGGGCCCTCTGAATCACTTGAAACTCTTCCGGATGATAGATCGGGCATCCACAAGCACTTGAGAGAAGTCTCAAGCTCAGATCTAGCTTGTAGCCTCCTAGATCTAAGAATTATTGAATCTCCAAATCATATCCTTCCTCCTGGAATCGTCCCAACCTGCGGTAAATGATAGGGACGTGATAACTCCTCCAAGAAGTCCTCAAACTGATGAGTAAGGGCTTGCAAGCAAAACCCTAATGCTTGAAAACTCTCAAGCTTCTTCCTTTGGCTAGATCGAACTCTTCTTCAACAACTGGTGCGCCCCTGCAAAAAAACCCTAGCTGATACGACCCTCCATATCCAAATGGTACGGCCTACTCTTCCACTTGGGTAGATGATACCTGTAGAATGGTGTGGGTGGAGTATTTCATCCCCGAGACCAAGCTTGGAGCTAGGTGAGTGGAATATTTCACCGCTGAGCTGCTCACTAGGGTTTGTAATATCAAAACCCTCAAAACTGTATGCTCAAGAGCATCAACAAACAAAATACCAAAATCCAAAATGCCTAATAGGTGCACCCCAGCCTTCCTTTTACAATTTTCTTCTATTTATCTTTTGAGTTAGATTAACCCCTAGGGTTAACTCCTAACTCAACCTCTAGTGCTTCTAGTCCTTCATTGAGTTATCTTTTAACCCTTTTTCATCTTTTCATTAAGTCAACTTAATATTATAACTTTAGTTTGGTTGACCCTTCCCCTTAGTGTGAGACTATGATCTAGTGGGGATGCCTAGGTGACCAAGTCTTCTCAATAACTCTTCAACAAGAGGTAGGGGACATTACAAGAGCGCATACTGGGTGGGTGATTAATCCTCAATATTGTTATGGTTATTGTTAAAATTCAAATGGGTAACT
>SNQJ01S0092074.1:56857-68332 GCA_010110895.2 Picea sitchensis | reverse complement strand
GACAGTCTTGAAAACAGTCAAGTACTTAGATATTCATTTTGACCCAAAAACCATATCAAATATTGAGAAAACATTTTCCAAAAAGAGTTAGTTACCAGGCATCTCCGACTTACAGCCTAGGAGAGTTTCCTGGAGTGATAACAGCTTGGACAAACTTTGTGGTAGAGCTTTATGAATGCTTTGACACTGACACCAACCATTTAGGCCATTTGACAAAGTTGAAACAATCTAACACAGTGGAATACTTTATAGTTTCTTTTGAGAGATTGGCTTTTCGTACAGAGGGCATGTCCTATGTTTTACCCTGAGAATGTTTTATCAGTGGCCTCAAGGATGAGATTCGTTCCCATGTCCTCATGGCTCGGCCTCAGAGTTGGGTGGAGGCTACTAAACGAGATAAGGAAGCACAACAGGTTGTCTCTTCTAAAAACCATAAACCCTCTTTTATTCCTCACACTAAACCAGTAAATCCCGCTCCTCTTTCTACTCCACTAAAGATCCAAAAATTGACCAGGGCTGAAATGGATGAATGCCAACTCAAAATCCTTTGTTATAATTTTCATGACAAATATTTTCCGGGACACAAGTGTAAGGAACAAAATATTTTTATGGCCATCTCGAAGGATTTTTCGGAAGAGGATGTTGAATCTCTCCTTGTGTCTGAGTCACTTGAACCCACCGACATTTCCCCTCCCTTGAACCCTCCCAAAGTAGAATTGGTCATTTCCCTAAATTCTCTCACTAGATTCTCTGCTCCCCAAACCCTCAAACTAATTGGCTACATCAAGCATAGGAATGTCATCATTCTTGTTGATAGTGGAAGCACCCATAATTTTATTCATTGCCCAAGAAACTAATTGCTATATTCGTCTCGTCAATAATTTCCAAATCATGATTGCCAATGGAGGGTTCATGAAATGTGGAGGGTGTTGTGAAAATGTGCATCTCCAAATTGGTGACTACCACATGAAATCTCATATGTTCACTATCGACATGGGCAATTGTGACATTATGTTGGGTGAAGACTGGCTAAGGACTTTGGGTCCCATTCTCATGGATTTTAAGGAATTAACCATGCAATTTGACCAGGAGTTCCAACAATATAAGTTCCAAGGCATCATCGCTAGTTCCCCTGAGATCATTAGTTCACATCGCATGGAAACGCTGCTAAAAAAAGGTCATTCAAGTGTTATTTTCCAACTCCATGCCATACAAGCAACTGAGACACCCTTTGTGCCATAGGACCTCCAATCCATCCTCTCTAAACATCATGTGTTTTTTTCCACTCTCTAGGGACTCCCTCCTTCTCGTGGTGTTCATGATCATTCCATTCCCCTTGTCCCAGAAAACTTTCCTCCCAATATTCTTCCCTATCTTCAACCCTTTTCCCAAAAAAATGAAATTGAGAAAATGGTTCAAGAATTGCTTAATGTAGGTGTTATCCTCCCTAGTACGAGCCCCTACTCGTCTTCTGTGTTCATGGTCATGAAGAAAGAAGGTTCTTGGAGCATGTGTCCTGATTTCTGCACCCTCAACAAACTCACCATTAAAGACAAATTTCCCATTCCAGTCATTGATGACCTCTTGGATGAATTGAGTGGTGCCCAGTTCTTTACTAAACTTGATCTTCATTCTGGATACCACCAGATCCATATGAAAGAGGAAGACATTCCTAAGACTGCCTTTAGAACTCATGAGGGACACAATGAGTTTTTGGTCATGCCATTTGGTTTTCATAATGCTCCCTCCACTTTCCAAAGCCTCATGAATCATGTCTTTCGTCCTTTTCTCCATCATTTTGTCTTAATTTTCTTTGATGATATCCTCATCTATAGCAAAACCTAGACATGCCATATTTCTCATGTGGATCGAGTTCTCCATCTACTCTCTCAACACCAACTTTTCTTGAAACAATCTAAATGTTCTTTTGGCGCCTCAGAAGTTGAATACTTGGGTCATCTTATTGTCAAGCATGGTGTCAGGATGGATCCTAAAAAGATTGAAGCTATGCAAGACTGGCCTCACCCAAAGACTCTCAAAATCTTGCGTGGATTTCTGGGCTTAATAGGTTATTATCGCAAGTTTATTAAGAACTATGGAAAGATTGTGGCCCCTCTCACTGCACTCCTTAAAAATAATTCTTTCACCTGGACTCCAGCAGCTGCTTAGGATTTTCAAACCTTGAAGATGGCCATATGCACCACTCCAGTCCTAAGACTTCCCGATTTCACAAAGACCTTTGTCCTAGAATGTGATGCTTCAGGAAAATGAATTAGCGATGTCCTTATGAAAGAGAGTTGGTATTTGGCCTTTACCAACAAACAACTGTCTGAACTGGCTCACATTCAATTTTCATCTTGGCAGTTTTTTTCTAGATTTTCAAGTCCTAAACTTCTGGGGGCATTTTGAGGCCCTAAATAAGGTTTTTTGGGCCCGACACAGTCACATTGTAGTTGAGTCAAAGTCTGATGGAATAATGTGTAATCCTTGGATATAACTTTCCAATGGGCTATCGTGCACCTCAAACGAAGATCGTATGCAAAAGTTAGGACCCCGGGAAGTTGATGTACCAACTTACCCCATCGGGGCTCGAATGAATTTTGACGCTTCATCTCCTAGGGTTAGGTTTTTGGATGTCTATGGTTTTCTGATTACTTATAGATGCTAAAAATTCTTGGAGACTTCATTGTAATTTTCTTATATGAATCTGCATGTCCTCCACAACTCTTTTCAGAAATTAGCTACCACCATTTGGGAAAGATTGTTTCATTCTGCATTTTACAGTTTCAATAGATTTTTTTATTGAATATAAGTTAAGTTTTACTATATCTCTGTTATTGTTCTCTCTATATCTGTATTAATTTTATAGATATGTGTTTCATTTCGTTCCACTCATAAATCTGGATGAGTGGTATCAAAGCGATCTTCTCTTCATTTGTTTCTTTGTGCATGTACTCAATGAGGTCAATGTATAAGCAGTTGGGACTTGAACCAGTTGATCCTTTGCAATATCGTCCTTACCAAACCCGACAACCTCCCATGGGGGAATAAAAGAGAAACGATGGGGTAGGATATCCCTTTAAAGTTTTTCTCAAGGAAGCCCTCGCAGGACAGAGGAACGAGATGATGGATAAATTTGCACAAATCCTTCGACAACTGCCAACAGGTGACACATCTTCCTCGAGTGGAAGTGTCACCCCCTTCAAGGTATAGATCAATTTTTATATTCCTATATTTGAAGTTCAAATAGATGCAGATGTTATAGAAAAATGGTTAAACCTTCTAGAATGGTATTTTTCTATCCATAACTTTTTTGATAGAGGAAAGATTACATTTGTGCTCCTTAAGGCCATCGCCCATGTCAAAGATTGGTGGGACACTTTCTGTGAGAAAAAGGAAATAGAGGGATCTACATTATTTGTATTCTCACCCACTTGGGGTTCTTTTAGGGATGTTATTAAGGAGCAATACTACCCTGTTGGAAGTTATGACAACTTATATACAACATGGACCACACTGCGACAGGAAAGGGACCAAATAGTGCCAGAGTTCACCAATGTCTTCCATTCCTTGTGCACCAAGCTGGGTGTCAAAGACTCTGAGCGACATCTAGTGCTCAAGTACTATGGTGGTATGCATAGATACATCCAAACATAAATTAAGTTTTTGGAGATCTCTTCCTTGGGTGCAGCCTATCGATGTGTTGTCAAAACTGAGTAGAATCTTAAACAAATAAAGCGTCAGTTTGGGTTTGTGAACCCCTAACAACAGAATCAGGTAAAAGGTGGCCCCAGCCCACAAAACAAAGGGCATAGAAAGGATGAACAACCTCAGGACAATTAGTCTAAAACTTAAACAAACAAGGATAATGGGAATACAAATAAGGACACTGGGAAGTGGTGCAAGCTCCATAAGAGCCCCCAGCATAACACCATTGAATGCCGATCAAAGAAGTCATTGGTGGCTGAGGTGAAAGCCTCTGGATGAAATGTGGGCTCCAACTCAGATTCAAAACTAGAAAAAGGGAAATAAATCATTGACACAAAACCCAATGCCAATGTTGCTACCACCAAGATCCAACCTGATGAACCTAATGAACCAGAGGAATGTGAGTGCCTAATTCATTCACATATGTGGGTGAAGGGTACTCTGCTACACTTCATCATTGATAGCGGTAGATAGAAGAACCTCAACTTAGCAGAGGTTGTCAAGAGATTAGATTTGCCGACAATACCACACTCGCAATTGTACACCATCGGATGGCTCCGCCAAGGAAGCGATCTTCGCGTCAGCCGATAGGGTCACCTTCCCTATGACATCAAGCCCTTCAAAGATGAGATATTGTGTGATTTCTCCCCCCTTGAATTTTGTGATGTTCTTTTGGGTCAACCTTATTTATGGAAACATCATGTTGTATATGAGTCTAGGCCTCATAGTGTTATTATTAATTTGGATAGGAAATTTTACAGCATACTTTAGGTAGTCCCACCTACTACTATTTCCTTGATCTCTGCCAAGCAATGTAGGAACGTCATCTCTCGGACTGGGAAGTTTTTCTTCTTCATGGTTCATGCTCAAAGTGAGTGGAAGGTTGCAGCCACATCCATGGCCTCTATGAAAGTTCTCTCCATGCAACAAAATAAAGTGAATAAGTTCATGGAAGAATACAAAGAGATCTTCTCCTCACTCACTAGGGTACCTCTACACTGTCAGGTCAAGCAATCAATCAATCTGACCCCCAGTGTATCGCTACCCATTGGGCCAGTCTATTGTCGCTCTCTGTCAAAAAATGAGGAAATCAAGAGTTGCTCGAAAAGGGGAAAATCTGACCAAGTTCTTCACCTTGTGTAAGCTCAATCGTGTTGGTGTAGAAGAAACATAGGATGTGGCGACTCTACATTGATTATTGGGCCCTAAATAAAATCACAGTCAGGAACTAGTACCCAATTCCCTAAATTGACGATCTCCTTGACCAACTCAAGGGAGCCAAATACTTCAGCAATATTTATCTAAATCTCAGCTACCACCAGTTCCCATTAGAGAAGACAGATATATGGAGTACTGCCTTCAATTCCAAAGAAGATCTTTTCGAATGGTTGGTCATGCCCTTTAGATTGATAAATTCTCCAACAAATTTCATGAGGATGATGGAAGATATATTTTGTCGTTTCACAAATTCTTTTGTAGTGGTCTATTTGGATGACATCCTCATCTTCAGAAAGAGTTGGGAGGAACACTTGCAACATATTCAACAAGTTCTGCACACTCTACGACAACACAAGCTATATACAAATTTGGAAAAATTCTCCTTTGGCATGAACATGTTCCAGTACCTAGGCTACATTGTTGATGAGCATGGGATGCATGTTGATCCAGCCAAGTTCCATGTCATTCATGGCTAGCCAGCCCTGACCACACTCACGGAGCTTCAGAGCTTCTTAGACCTTTTCAATTGTAGATTTTAACCTTGTACAATATTTACTGCAAACAAATTTCTAGTAAAAGAACAAAAAATATACAATGGAAAATACAAACATTACACAGAGATTTTTCCCCTGGAAACCCAAATCGAGAAAACCAACATATTCTACATTCATTCATAGTGTTACATTTTTTACAATACAATATACATATAGGATCCAGTGGCATCCAAAACCCTAACCCAATGACCTGGATTAGTCAACAACCCTAATTCCTTAACTAGAAATAGAAAACCATAGGAAAAAACCATGTGCTGAAAAACCTCCCAAAAATGTGACACGTTTGTCGAGGCAAAAACAAATTTATTAGGGGTGATGACCCTAAACACCCACGCGGGGGGATATCTCCCCCCTCAAACCCCCTTGTGTGCATGATGCAACACAAACACAGGTACTCATGCAAAGAATATAACACATACCCAACATTCTCCCACTTGTTGTTTTCTTTGCATACAAGGGGTTATAGGGTTACATAATCAACAATCCACGGGCGCAATGCCCATGGATCCTCTACACCAAGAGAACTTCTTAGTGCTCATAGATTTTGTTAATGAATCTACAACATTCTTCAAAGTGTCTACCTTCATCATCAATTCTTTCTTTTCTTCAACCATGTCTCTCACAAAGTGATATTGAATATCAATATGCTTTGTCTTTGAATGATAAGTCAGGTTCTTCGCCAGAAAAATTGCACTTTGACTGTCACAATCTATCCTTATAGCTTTTTGTACCAACCCAATACCTGAACACAATATTTTTAAACATACTGCTTCCTTACTTGCATGAGTGGTTTCCATGTATTCAACTTGTGTAGTTGAAAGTGCCACTACAACTTGTCTTTTGCTCATCCAACTTATTGCTTCTCCAAACAAGTTAAACACATACCCACTTGTAGATCTTTTAGGATCCATATCTCCAGCCCAGTCTGCATCCATAAATCCATTTATATCCACCACTATGTCCAATCCTGGTCTTCCTTGGTATCACAATCCATAGTTAGCAGTTCCACGTAAATACCTAAAAACCCTTTTTACTGTTTTCCAATGCCCCTTCCCTAGTTTTGACATATACTTGCTGAAAACACCCACTGCATGTGCAATGCCCGGTCTACTACAGACCATTTCATACATAAAACTGCCAACTGCACTCGCATATGGAACATAAGACATGTCTGCCTCCTCTTCCTGTGTCTTGGGACACTGATCTGCAGATAACTTTACACCAACAAGAATAGTAACCTTGACCGGTTTACATTCCTGCATATTAAACCTCTGCAATATTGTCTCGACATATTTTCTCTGATTTAACCATAGTTTCCTCTTTTTTCGATCTCTTTTAATTTCCATTCCCAAAATGAAATTTGAATCACCGAGATCCTTCAATTCAAATTTAGAGGACAACTGATTTTCCACATCCTGGATAATCTCCTTGTTGTTTCCTATCATCAACATGTCATCCACATATAATACCAAATAAATCAAATGATCACCAATTAATTTAAAATAAACATAGTGATCCTCTTTGATTCTTGTGAAGCCAAGCCTGATCTGAAAATAGGGGGATGACTTGTTTTACTCTGCAAACACCCTCTACTCCATTAAAATAAACTTCAGGACCTTACTCAATGTCTTAGTTATGCAAGAGGATTTATGTGTCCAGTTTAGGCTCCTTTTAGGTGTTTAAGTGTGAGGTTTTTTTTTAAAGGTTAAATATGTTGTTTAAAGAATACAACATTAAGCATAAATTGTAGCAAATAATAACCAACAATCTCACAACAACAACAACACGATAAAGGAGTTCACCCCCAACTAGGCTACATCTCCTTGAGCCTCCATCAATGGACTAGGATCTATGGGATTAATTTGTCTAATTTCTTTTACAAGTTGCTTCTCAACTCCAATGGATTTACTGACTGTACCATTGGGTTCAAAATACATAAAAACTCAAAAAATGACTGTTAGATCTCTAAAAAAAGACCATGGCTCATCTGGGCATGACCTCTTCTACTAGTGACCTTAAGCTTCCCTGAGCTTCCCTATGGCCAAAAAACTTGTAAAAGTATTCAAATGCCTCTACAATCTATTCCAGTGAGTTCATATCATATCAATTAGCCAAGAATGACTACTCAGTCACTGAAAATGGACTTTGGATCCCCTAGACATGGCCTCCTTCACTGGTGGCCCTGGGCTCCTTGGAGCTCTCTGAAAATTCCCTGTAGAAAAACATGCAATAGAAGTCTTTGAATTCCCTTGAAACCTGTATCAATTGATTCATAACATCTAAAAACCCCTATATGGTATTTTGCAGCACCTTGTCTAGCCAAGAAACGAAGAAGATAGACCTCCTGCAAATTTTCTCCTTCAAGCTTGTTGTCTCCGGTTCGTCATAATGCACCTCTGTGTGAGTAACCCATATTTTGGGTGTTTCCCATGCCTAAACCCAGAAAACATACCATCTTCCACAAAACATGCCAAAATTTCGCACGGTTAGGGGATTAGCACCCAAACCGTGGAGGTGTTGGACGACTGGTTCCATGTGACCACGCCCCGCGCAAATTGTGGGCACCTGTTGCAACGACCAACAATGTGAAAAGTTTCAACATGTGGAGAGATCCATTTGAACAATTTTAGACTCCTGCACAAATCATGTGGCAGGGTCCCATGGTAATGCATATACGATCGAGGGCTACGACTAAGCCCCAACCTAAGCCTCATGCCATAATACACCAAACTCCACTTTAAATAAATATTAAACCATTTATATGTTAAGTCCTATGGTGCGACACACTGGTAGCCAGCCTTTGCCAAATATTTCCACGCATGTGGGAGGTCCGGGGTTCGACCCCTACAGACTCCACAAAAATTTTACCATATACCAAGGTGCCATGTGGCAGCCCATGCCTGGGCCACGTGGCACCACTCAATTTGCCAAAAAAGGATGCCATGTGTCCAAAGTTCATTCGCCCACGTGTCCTGCCAATTGAGAACTTTCCATGTCAGCATCTGTCAACTCAACACTACCAACTCAACTGCCACGTGTGGGTCCATACCCTGCCATGTCAGCCTATACGGACTGTACAGTCAGCAAAAAATTTGCATGTTTGGTAAAATGAATAGAACGTGATATCTCACTCATCCGATGTCCATTTGACCCCGCTCGAGTTCTGTTGGGTTCATGAGGACGAGTCCTACACACCTATCCATTTTGAAGCGATTCCAAGCACTTTGATTTTGGAGATAGTTTTTTACCCTTGGTCCAGATTCTGATCACTCCTTCCCACTGAATGGATTTTGGTCCCACAAAATTTGATGTTTATCTACCTGAGCTTCAATACTCTTATTCTTCCAAGTTATATCAATTGATTCTACTTGAAAAGTCTTTTTGGCAATCACCTGGGTACCTTGACATGCCTTGCACTGCAACTAGCTATGTCCCTCAACCATTGTTCTCTGGCTGCTGCTGACCCACTGTTCTCTTTGTGCTTGGAAATATGTCATCCTTCCCACTGAGAATCAAGTCCCTCTTGTGAACTCTTGGCATCAACACTATCCACTCTACAATGGTTGCAAAAACACTTTCCTTCGACATCTTGTCACAAACCAAGAAAAACCATCAATCTTGAAAACAAACTTTATACAAGAATGAAAATGATGCCAACCAACGCTTTTGCTCTTCAAAGCCATAACTGTCGCATCTTGTACATCATCAAAGTGCATGGTGTTTTCCTACATCTTTGCATACTCAATATCGACTTACAAGCCGACAAACACAATCGACTAAACATAAGTTGAAAAACATGATCGACACAACATAGTCATCAAGACCACATCGACACAAGTTGTGGCATCCCTAACCGTCATCCCATTGGCCGGGAAAATGCTACTGCGCGGAACAACATTCTCATACTTATGTAATATGCATTTAAATGAAGTTAAATGGCTTAACAGAGTAACATATAATTACCTCCATCATACAGAATTAATGAAATCAATAGTAAGCATCATCACATCAAAATGCATGATAATATAGTAAGTATCACAGACTAACATCACATATAAATTAAGTATGGCATTAATACTTATCTTTGAAGATGTAGTAACTCCACCAACCACGTGTAGACCTTCCACGAACCTCCCAGCCTTAGACCACGCTGCTCATCACTCTCAGCAGTGGGTCACCCCCGAGCTGGGACCAAGCTCCAAACAAGGTAAGGGAATCCTAAACTAGGCTGAGGTTACAGGGAAACTGCACAAAATAACTAGAAGGATTCTTCCCAAGATGCCTTCTTAGGCCCACTACTCATGGACTCTCATTCCCCACATGTCTATTCCGCCCAGGAGTATACACCTTCACAAGCACAGTCCATCAATGCTTCACCTCCCTCTCTGGGCTTAGACAACAGGCCGGATCATGAAGTCTCAGAGCTATGTAGCTGGTGTTGGACTCTCTTTGGGAGAAAACCACTTCCCAACAGACTCCTTCACCTGAAAAGATCTGCTCACAGGCCTGACAACCTGCCTCTTCAACCACGAGCCTAACCACTCGACTCTTCCACCATCTTCCACTTCAATTCCTACAAGGTTAGGATAACAACAACAACAATAGCAATTCGGTTAACTCACGGGTGACAGCAACAACAAAAATTTGGGTATGGACATCCAAAAATGGAAACAGACCACACTAAGACACAACACAGTTCAATCCATATCCAGGATGTTTCATCTTCACAATAAAAGAACACAGGTCCGCTTCACGGTTTTCTGTTTTCAGAGATGCGTGAGCTTAGGCAAGGGTCGATCCCAAAGCTCAATAGAATTCACAGAGGATGGGAAAATGGACAACGAACAATCTTCTTGTGAGGGTTTCCTTCACTGTGCGCAGGTATGTAGAGGCAGACGCATAGGCAAAATGGTTCAGATGCCCCAGATCCCCACGAACTCAGGCGGAGGATGACAGAATGAGGAGCGAACCCCCTCCATGGCTAACTTCTAGATCTTTTAACTTCATGTGCCTGGGCTGACACATGTTTCCCATGAAGCTGCATGCACTCCATCAGCATGCATTCCTCTCCAGGAACTTAGGACCACACTCAGAATTGTCCACCTTAGTTTTAAATAAATAATAATAATAAATTATTATTATCCCTTTCTAGAGGTAAGCCCCCTAGATTATCCCCTAGGCCCAACACTTAGCCTTTATTTCCACCTTTCAACCCCCATTCCCTTACCCACTATGTGGAATCTTATTCCTGCATCACTCATTAGTCCCGCAACACTCATTCATCGTGGTCAGTCTGCACGCAGTGGTGTTCATATTTTTATTAACGTTCTGCATAATTATATATACAAAAACAAGCTCCTGGCCTTAACAGTTAGGCTCTCCAGCCTAATAAACTCATAAGCCTTACCAACTTATCAATACTCATCTCACCAGACTACAAAACATGATTTACAATTCATAAACATGATTACAAAAGGGCTCGTCCTTGGGGATATTACAATCCCCTCCCCTTATTTTTTCACTGTCCTCAGTGCAAATTTCACACAACATCAACAAGATTTCCAAAATCTTCACAAATATGCGGGTATTTTTCCTGCATAACATCCTCATGCTCCCATGTCGTGTCCTAAGGACTGTACCAGGTCCACTGGACCTTTACAAGCCCTATAGCTCAATTCCGGAGCTGTTTTCTTTTCCTGTCCAATATGTGCACAGGATGCACTTGCAAGATACCTTCTTGCTCCACCTGAATTACATTCCAATCGATAACATGATTAGCATCAGGTATATATTTCTTAAGTAATGAAACATGAAACACATTATGTACAGTCATGGATGCAAATAATGCAAGCATATATGCAATTGGCCCAATCCTTTCTAGGATTTCAAATGGCCCACAAAATATGACTGCCAACTTGGCACAGTTTCCCAGCTTCAGGGAACTTCTATTAGCTTTTACTTTCAGGAAAACATCATCACCCACTTTGAATTCTCT